>JAUMGZ010217908.1:0-11617 GCA_032359645.1 Pododesmus macrochisma
GAAGGACCTGGCCCCCCAGGGGACAGGTGGGTGGGGCCAAAAGGGGTAAATTTGACAGTATGCCTTCAAACGACATCCCTGAAACTACTGGGCAAATTTCAACTAGATGGACGTTAAGGCCCCATGGGCCTCTTGTTAATTCTCCTTTGTGTTTTTCAAGTTATGAATATCCAGTTGAAGTCATCCGAACAAACAATCTTACTTGTTGTTAACTACAAACATATCAAATCATACACATCATATCTGACAAAACTTTGTAAAATAATAACCTTATAGGAAAACTTTTTTCCTGTTTTGTACAATTATACGATGAAAAAAAACTGATTTGAAATTGCCGTCCTTTTTGTTCTTAATTAATACAGAATCAATTTAGAACACAGTATCCTGCTTTATGTCGAATCATTCAATTTACATTTTTGATTATTTAATTATGTTTGTTGTTATATTTGAATGGTTTTTATTTTGCTGCATTGTCTCTGAACATATATGATAGGAACATTTATTCAGGGTATGATCTTGGATATAATATTCATGTATGTGTGTATAAGAAATCTTATGAAGCACATGTAACAGACATTTTTCAATTAAAAATATGTCACAACTCTTATTTCTTGTGTCTTACAAAACATACATAAATTATTCATTTTTTTTATCGAGAATCTCATACTTCAATTGATCTCGGACCTTTTTGATCAGTTATCATTCATCATCTCTTTTATATATGCAAACAGCATTGTACACTACTTCATAACTATAGTGTTTCCTTGAATGAGAACCGCAGAAATGTACATGTAGAATGAAGTAAAAATTATTCGAGTGTCTTGAATTTAAATTATTTTAAGTGTCATAAATGTCACACCTTGTACGATATGTTATTTCCAGACTTAAGGTTATCATGATGTCATAGGATTATTTTGTAAACCATGTTTTATTGTCGTATTATAGGCGTTCATTAATTGTTCCTGAGTGCTGTGTGCTTCAACTACCCTATGTTCAATCTTCGCCTTTCTGTATCTCCATTATGTGAGAAAGAGTGCTGCTAAATATTAGTTATCTTTATTCTGTCAACCTTAATATTTGTTGGTAAATTCAGAACTACAAATTAGCAGGGTCAAAACTGAATTTAAATACCATTGATGCCAGAGTTATCTCTCTTAGTTAAACAAAGATAGAAAATAGTTTGGACTATTCAGTATTGCAAACACAAAATTGTGTAAGAGTTATCTCTCTTTATCGACTGAATTGATGATGTCACTGATACAGATACATAGAATTTTTTGTTCTATTTTACAACATATGATGTAAATGTAATATTATACATTTATGGCCCTAGCAGGGTGATTTGAAGGCTTATTTACCCGAAGTGGACATGTTACCCGAGGGCTGAAATCAAATCACCCTGTTAACAGGGCCATAAATTGTTTATTGTACCAAAACAGAAATCAGGCCTTAAACAGTATGCACATTGCACTGATTCTTCAGTGAGCTGTGCATACTCCAGGTTGATAAAACATTGAATTTTACGGCAGCGTGCACCCCAGAGATTCAATGTATGTGTATTATCTCATCATCATGTGGTACGTTTTAGCCAATCAGACCTACCGTTACATCAATGAGGTATAATATTACATCAAGTGTTGTAAAAGCAGAAGTAAACAATGTCAACAACAAAAGAAACAACCTACAATTCACGATGTGTTCCTGTTTGTTTCCACTTGATGAAGATACAGAAAGGTACAATTATTAGTGTTCAAATGTTTGATATGTCTTCTATTGAGAAAAGAAAGTCTTTCATTATTATTATAATAAAAATCATGGATGATAGAGAAATGTTTCAGAAAGTGTGAATGCTCTGTCAGATTTATTAGATGTTTACTTGATGAATAAGATTGCGTTTTTTGTTATTTTATTAAAATTAAACTGTTCACTTATAAAGCTATGTCATTGTGCACACTGTATGAAATGATTCATCTAAAACTTTTTCTGAGTGATAAATGAGTGCCATCATATTAAAGGTAATTTGAAAAGAAATGATGTCTTTATTTTTTCTTCAAAGACAAACAAGTAATCACATTCAAGTCAGAATTTCTTTGTGTACATCACGATAACTACATTGCCCCTGGGGCCTAAACCTCATCATTTGAACAAAACTGAGAGCCCCCAGGGATGCTTCCTACATGTACCAAGTTTTTGTGAAATTAGCATGGAAAAGCTGTATATGTGATAAGTTAACATGTGTGTTATACCATTAGTATTGAACTCTGACCCCAAAACATGGAACCTGTTTTTGACCCCAAGGTCACACCTTGTAGAAACTTGATTCTCTATGTCTCAATGTTACTAAATATGCAAGCATTAAGCTCTATGCCCTGCATTTTTACAAGATTTTGAAATTTTATAAAATTTACCCCCATTTTGGCTCCCTATTTCTCATAATTCCATTCCCCTAGGATGCTTTCTACCTGTTTGGTTCAAATTGGTCCAATGGTTTTAGAGAAGCCTAAAAATTAACACCGGACGGACGACAGATGGCATTTCTTTGAAAAGTCTACCTTGGACGTGTGGTTCAGATGGACAAATACAAACGTCACAACCATAATCTTTCACCGATATCGTGACGAATGAAAATTGATTTACAATAGACGATACCTAGATTAATCAAAGATAGGAAGTGATTAGAGGGAGTTTAGGAAAATCCCGATGTTAGTAAAGCAGAAAACACCCCCAACATACAATATGAAATAGCCTTGTCAACCATTTAGGTGAACACAGTTGTTTTCAGAAAATCAGGACTTCGTCTACAGAGATGCCGTAAAGAGGATTTTTTAATATACATAATTTTAAATAATCAAAAACAGAAAGACGGACGGACATACAGTAAAAGAGCCGAAATATCAATCGGGAAAGCACTCAAATCTAGATAGACACAATAGTATGTCCTCCATAACTTATAAATGGCATGAAGTTATAAATGACAAGTGCCTCACAGAAACAATATCATCTTCCCGAGGCAAGGGATCAATTGCCAACTCCAGAATTTTACTATGGGAAAATGATTCTAACTATGACGTAGGGACTATATTTATAAATATACCTGAAACGAACTTTTTTCATATATGTATTGTGATGGCGGTCATAACAGTTCCTAAATGCAAACAGAAGTCTAGGTGATGATGTTAACCCTGCATCAATGGCTTTGAAGTCCATATCAATACATTTGTGACAAAGTCCTGGTTTTTGGTTTTGGTTTTCCGTTTGTTGCCCATGTCCATGGACTTGCTGCTTTAGAAAATCGTCTTGGTTTTTCGTATTTATTACTTTACACAAAGCATACATATGTACGGAATGTTTGATAATTAAAAAAAAGAATTCATAATTGATTCTTTTATTAACGAAAAGATACTTGGTTTTTTTTGGCATATGTATACACCATAAATTCATTATAATTCGTTGCTTTGCTATAATATTAACTTTATCTAAATTTCCGAGATACACTGTCATGTAATCTCATATCAAACAAACATCTTTTGTATTATAATGCTAAAAGTTTCAATGATTAAGGTAATTTATAGAAGAATTGTCAAAAACGTGTAATATGGCCAACAGAAGGAAAACAGCAATAAATTCTGAAACACTCATCACCACAACCCCTCTGTTAGTCCTGTAATATGTTTGATTAACTAACCACCAATCCAACAATGATTAAACTTTTTTTTTTACAATGATTAATTTTAATCATTATTGCAATTTATGATTTCAAAATGGTTCCATTTGAATAGTAAGTAATTGTCAGAAGTCCCTTGCCGATTTGCGCTTGCAGCCTACCGTGAACGTGATCGGTAAATGGTTTTTGAATATGATATTTAGTTTTAAATCAAAGACTATCTATGTTAAAATATAAACATAATTAACGGTTTTGAAAAAATTAATACACGTTTCATACACATGTATGAATCATGGAAATATAGGTGCGAGTTCAGCATGCACATATTCTCCACTATTTATTTCCCCCAAATTCATTTTCAATTAGTCTTAAGCTTCATAATTCAAGACAAGGCGACGTCAATGTTAATATTTCACAGTTTGGTGTTGTCGGTATTCCCGTAAATGGAAATATGCATAGCTTGCTTGAGTGTGATGAGCTTCTGAACATTCAGACGAAGTGCATCTGTAAATGATGTTCTATTTCCAGTCTTTAAACTCCAAATTGCATGTATCATAATGCCAAGGTCCAGCAATATACCAGCGGCCGACAAGACCACCCCCACAACTGTAGTAACAACCCTAGTAGCTAGTCTGGCTACAACCAGTGGAATGAAGTGAGAACCTAGCAGTGTTCTTGTTAAGCTAGGCATGTTGCCAATATAGTCCTGAAACCCACCTAGTTCTGAATATTCCTTGATGAAAGCGTCCATTGTTTCATCGAGCTGGTTGCTAACCATTTCAACATCTTCGTATTTTTCTTTCATGAGGCCTTCTAGTACGCCAAAAAAATCCTTGTTCATTTTCGTGTTGACCAATTCAAAAATATGTGACCCAGCGGAGGTGAGCCCACCAGCCCCTCCGATTACTCCTCCCGCAATCATTAGGCCATATCCAACACCAAATGTCACTGGGCCTAATGCAAATCCAACTATAGCTAAAACTCCTCCAGCCAGACCGACGCTAGTTCCTCCTATAACGGCCCCATTGATGTTGCTTCTGTGACCTTCACACTTGGCTATCATCTGATTGCACGTTATGATTGTGAATTCAACGAGATCCAGATACTCGTCAATCGACGTCTTCAACATTCCAAATACATTCTGTAATTTTCTATAACCGGAAGTCACGTGATCTATATTTAAAAAGAAATTAATCAATATTAAAACGTGAACGTTTAAAGAATACAGGTTGTTTTCTTAATTCGTTATTTTTATAAAGACAGTATAGAAACACATATTTGATTCCACTGCATTTCACAATACCGTGACAAATACAAAAAGGAAAAAGTCTAAACGACAGGACTAGAAGAAAAGCAGCGACAAAAACTGGAAATCAAAACCTAAATATAGCACATAAAGAAGGATAATCACATGCAACGGGCCATCGAACTTTACATATGCTCTATATTGTGCCATTGGGTTTACAAATCTCAGTACACGGGAACAGCAGCTTAGCTTCTCCTCCCAAGGGCGAATCGATCTTTACATGGCATCTACCCTTCGACTTGTTTGATTTGAATGACTTTGTAAGGACCATAAGCTCCAGTCAGCGTAGCTCTCCAGGTCACGACACTAAACCTCCTTACCACAATATGGTGTTAAGCAAAGGGAAGTTCAGAAACTAAATACTATCATGACAAAGTAGTTAAGGGTAATCAGTTTACAATAAGTTATTGACGTTGAGTTATTAAAGAATGATGTTTCAATCAGCAGTATACATGTGTATGAAAAGAACTAATCGGTACAGCATTAGGAATAACATATAAATTGAAAGACAAAACTACATATTTAAAACAACAAGAATCCAAGACAAAATTAAAATTAGTTTGAGTAAGAAACATCTCTAGGAAGGCACAGCTAGTTATCAATTACATAAAAAAAAATATATACACAAATCTTCGCGAACATGCATTGTCTCTGTAACATACGATTTAGTTCTATACTTATAATCAGTTACACCTCTTATCGAACTATTCGATATAACATTTTAATGTAATGTGTATGGTGTAAATATTTACCTTTATGAGCAAACCCTACTCGAGCATCATCACCTGAAACGGGTCTGTCACATTCACAATTGCAAACTTCCCCTTTTGGAACTACTCCCCAGAAGTTACCAAGAGGATCCTTGAACATCGAGATGAAGTAGTTCAACCTGGTACCATTACTTGCACATCTGCTTTGACGGGATGGAAGTTTTTTTGGCTTCTCCACCTTGCGTACTGGAATGTATTCTTGCCAGTAGCTTGACGTGCCATCCATTAAGAGCACATATATCTCCGTTTGTAGAAATGTCGCTGCCGCCATTATTGCAACATCACACACAGATCTACCAATCGTGTTGACTGCTGCTGCCTTCTTTGCATCGGATGAAGAATCGTCAACAGACAACTCTGCATATCTCTTATTTGTTAAAACCTCATTTTGAATGCACCTTTGAACAAAGTCTGCATGACGTTCAGTACCAAATGTGCACTTGCTCAAGCAAGCGTAAAACGATTTCTGCGATCCGATTTGATCCAAGGTTCGATTTCCCATGTCGGGTCGAAGGAGGATTTCAAACAGTTCATCATTCTCTGTGATGTAGGGACTTCGTACAGCATCGTTACTCAGCTGCTGTGTTGGAGGCTCGTCAAGGTACATCTCCAATCTTGGGTGGTGGTGATCTGTCACTGGGATATCGTTGATCTCTCTTCTAATACCTAAACGAACAAAATAAAATACAGAGAAGAACTTTGAAGCAATGATATATACGTCATATTACCAAAATAGAACAATTTCGAATTGCGAACATAGCGGATTAAATCAACTAGCTAGAAATCGTTATCTCAACGTACCTCTGTTGGACAAAGGGGGATCCAGTTCACAATTACATCCACTGCTTGGTGTTATTCTGTCAAAGTGTTCTGTAGAGTTCTCCATATGCCTATACAAAGTGATGTAATAACGACATTTCGTATCCCTGCGTTTCACTGGCTGGTAGCATCTCCACTGCGCAGTAAGTTCTGAAGACATCAGACTCTGTACCATTTCAAAGACGTAGATGGGAGCACCGAGACTATCAGCTTGTGCCTGAACATCGACCTGTGTTTTATTATTTTGCATTTCTTGTGAATCACCACCATTAATCTCTTTCTCTATGGATCCTTCAAAAGAACCGACTACATCTAAACACCTGTCTTCCTTCTCAAGCATGACAAGAGCCAGCTGTGTCACCGGGTCTGTGGCGATGCCTCCGTCATAAGGACGTCTGATCTCGTTGTCTTTCTTCGGACCGAGATGAACATGATCTCTACGTCGACCGGAGGGATGACATGTTACTGTCGTGTGAAATAATGATATTATTAGTATAAGGATGAATCAATAAAACTTTGACATTGTTACGATACATAGCTTTAAAAATTGTGTGTGTTTGTTTGGGGTTTAACGTCCCTTTAACTCGTGTATAGGTCATATTGAGACGGTGTCGGCTTGTGACAGTGCGCACTGATGGCGACTTTATAGTGCTATCTCACTGAAATATCACGCCGCAAACACGTTGACATGATACTTCACTCGGTCACATAATACTGACAACAAGCCAACCAGTCCTCCTCCTACCCAGTAATACTGAGCGCCAACTAGCAGGGAGCAAGACGATTGCCTAATTGTAACGTCTTAGGTTTTGACGTGACTGTGTTTCGATCCCACGACAAGGGAACGTAGCACCAGTATACCAACACGAAGCGAACACCCTAACCAAAGGGCTACTGCGCTGGTCAGCTATAAAGAAGAACAAAATAATGACGTTTCGACAAACAAATAATGAATTCTCTCTGGGGTTCGGGACGGGGGTGTCTCACACAGAGTATCAGCTCTTTTCTCTTATAAATATCATATTCATCGGAGTCATTTTTCAGATTTCATTTTTGTATTCACAATAGGAACAGCCTAATACGTGTTGGCAAACTAATAACAATTTATAAATTAAGAGTATTTACAGAAACACACGTTTAATCCAAATTGGAATATAATGCTTTTTTGTTAATATTGTTAAAGTTAGAAACCCAAAATGATAAAAACAAAAATAAAATATAACACATCTAAAAATGCATACCTCTCTTGAGAAACATTGACCGCGATGACATCATCATCTGTGGAAATCTTCCTGTAATATGGGGCTTGACAACTTCACAGTTGCAAACTTTTCCGTTTGGCTCCAGAAGTTTATAATGTTTGCTTGTGTCATCATAAAGCAAGGTGATGTATGAATCTGTCTTTGCAATTCCACTAAACGGACAGGTTGGTTGATAGAGATGCCATGTTCCTTGTTGTGAAGCGAAGACATATATATCTGTCACAAACAGCGTAGCTAATATATAAAGCTCTGGAAACCAGTTGGATTTGGTAGCATTCTTTAGTTTTTCAATGTACATTTTCCATTCCGTGTCAGGCATTTGTGCTTGATTATCTGTCGGCGTTGACAACTCATTTAGAGAAACCACAAGCTCTTTGTTACCTTCCTCAAATCCAACGACTAAATTGTGAACAAACTTGTGAAGATCTTCATTGTCGAATAAAGTTTTGCTTATGCAGCGGAATAATGTCCATTTATCAATCTTGATTGCATCATCTATCCCCCATTGCTTATCGATGATACTAGTACTGCGTTGACCCGACGATATATAGAGACTTTCTGGAACAATCTTCCGGAAAACCGTACGATGGCAGTTGTCGTGCCCGATGCTCCTTGTAATTTTCGTCGAATTACTTGCAGCACTCGTCTGAATCTCTGCATAATCAAACGAATTAGCGTCACATGTTATCCTTAGCACGAGGATTGGGGACAGCGCGTCCTGTTGTCCACGGCTGTGAGAAAATTTCCCAAAGCGATACACATACATTTCATTGTTTTCTTTATAGTACATGTGTATCTCTCTACCAAGTAGAATGCTGGCAGCGTACATGTCTCTCTTCTCAGGATAGGTGTCGTACTGACGGCTTCTGTTAATACTATTCGTGAACAACTCTTCTGGGCTGTTCGCGGTTATTTGAGGGCTTACTGTACGAGGTTCTGGTTCAAATACTTGAAACTGAGTCTGACCCTTGTCACTCTGAAAATTGCACACTTCCTTCCGTGCACTTTTTGGATGTTTTGCACTTTTCCAAAGAGCGTTACTTATAACATTATAGAAACTCTGAGGCGAGGGATGTATCTCCGTTTTATTAACAAACGTAAATCCGTATTGCTGTATAAAGGATTGGATATCTGTAAACGTTATCATGATTCTGGTATCTCTTATTTAGTCGAGTGACAATTCAGGAAAATATGGAGGCAGAATGACACCAATCGTCCTATATATAGTCACTTCATGTGTGGTCTATCAAGAATGGGGCACCTGCAAATATAAACATTGAAACAATACTACTTTTTATATGTTCCCCTTCATTTTATTTGATTTTTTGTTTAAATAAGAAAAGAGATTCACAAGGACTTGTGGTGCTCTTTTTGATACTCTCGACTTTATTGATTTTCAAAACTCAATCTCAATTTGATATGAAGTCAATTTTCTTCACAATGTCCTCTACAGAGTCAATCTATTTAAATCATATCATGCAACCACTTTGTTCAGAGTTGCAGGCAGGATATGTAGTATTTATAACTTAAATAAAGGAAACCTCAGTAGAAAGCATGCGTTGGATATGTACATACATGAGTTCAAAAATGCCAAACCATAGGGTGAAATATACAAAGAGCCAGTTAAGTGTGTTTTTACCGCACCTAGAAGGTACAAATTTGATTTTACATGGTTAACGCCAGAGTAACCTCAAAGTGATATTTCCTTCTTAAAAAGACAGTATAGTAAAGGTTGTGCAACATTTTTTTGTTTTAGTTTTCGTTTTTAAACTAGAACTGATAACGTACAGAAATGTTATTTTTACAACATTTTGAACACTTTTCGAACGGTAAGGCATCAGACTATCTCTAGGTGAGCAGTTTTGCTACTACAGTTTTGTATTTGGTTGTGGTAGTATATTACTTTTTCATATTCAGATTAAGAAAAACAAATGCGTTATTAACCTCAAATTGAATCCAATGAAAGCAGTAACTGCATGTTAGACAATATAGATAAACTCCTTGATCAAAATGAAAAGTGTAATTTAGGCCTTTAAGTATACATGATGCGTTTAATGGCCTGGGGTGTAATTAAATAACGGATTTTTCGCTTTTTGAGGTTTAGCTCTGAAATTGTTAGTATATGAAGTTTACATTTTGTTGAAAAAAGAATTTCAAGTGCACTTTATGTGTTGATGTTGTGTATTTAACTTGCCCTTTAATCCCGAATGAGTGTAATTTTGGGCTTCTATTTCTATCCTTTTAATTGTTTTCCTCCTTTGCTCTTTCGTCACTAAAGCAGTGACATATTATAATGGTGACACATGTTTCTTTTTAAAACAGTAGAATAGGTTGCCATACACCGGAATGACACGGCAGCATCGCGGCGGGCGACACATGTGCAGCGGAAAACGCTAACCATATCGCGAGCACATGGTTCGCTTCTAGCTTTTTTTTTTTTTAAAAAAATAAAAGTTCGTGATGTTTCCTTTTTAAGATAATTAATGTATATTTGATAATTCTTTTTGTGTGCGTCCCACGTATTCCTTTTGTTTACCTATAGACTTATGGCTTTAGAAGATCGTCTTGGTTTTTCGTATTTACTGCTTTGGCAACAATCATCACAATTAAACTAAGATTGTATATAGATTTCCTCACGTTATCTGATTTGCTGCGCATAGAGCTGTAAATCAGGAAACAGGAGGAACAAATCTAGATTTGATTTTTATTAGATTGTAATCATCCACACTTTGAAAGCATTGCATCCAGAAAGATCCTTCTGTCAACACGTCCTCATACGGGGAACATACTTGTATGCAACTAGTTAAAGGCCTGTATTTTATAAGATCCCACCCAGTTTCTAGTGGGAGGAGTTTATTTGACACAATCTGTAGACAGTGATGGGTATGACAATAATTTGTAAAACTCAATAGGGTCATGTTGGGGAATGGAGTTTCATGTTCCTACAATTGAGCAATAACACGTTCTTGAACTATGTATTCTTAGATGTTTATACAGTGGAGAAATAAAGAAAACAAACTTTGGAGTTAAACAATTTAAGATGACCGCCGTTGACCCCTTTAGCAATTTTTATTAATTAACCTTGTACATTTCAAGTGAACGGAGACTTAAAGCGCAAATCTAATTCTTTTATCACTAGCCTTCTCGGAAAGGATGCGATAATAAATACCGCAGGATACAATACATGAAGGGTCTATGACACTAAATATACTATATTCCCTAGACACTTTGATAACAAATTGTTTACAAACGACTAGAGACGCAGTCTGGTCACAACAGATCACCTGCGCAACTCGGGTGAGCTGATAGGGAAACGTCAATATCGCTATAATACAAGGTCTCTGCTGATAATTTGTGAACTTTGTATTTTGTTTAATTTATGAAGTGACCTTGAACTATTTTAGTGCAGTAGGATTAGAAAAGTTAAACAGGGATGAATTGTATAGGTAAACAAGGGAGAGGTTATGGAAGAAAAAAATTAAGGACGTATAAACCGTATGGTATAAATACTAAAGAGTGACAATATATGTTTCAGTGAACTTTTGTTCTCATACGAGAGGCCATTGTTTACTACAACGCCATTATTGTGTATTGTATTATGAGTTATAAATTATGCACGGGTTATGGGTCAAATTAGGATACGGTTTAAGTCTCATTGTGACATGTGTTCTAAATAGTTGTTATTGTTTTTGATGGATTTAAGGGCGACTTTGTTGCAAATAAACTAGTTCAGGTTTTGGTTTATGGTTTCAAACTAGTTTTCAAACCGGTTCTTAAACTCAATCCAGTTTACTCT
>JAUMGZ010217919.1:1507-11617 GCA_032359645.1 Pododesmus macrochisma
CCCCCCCCCACCCCCCCACACCCCTACTAAAGGGCCAGTGCATAAGAATGAAGGTGTTTTTATTAGGTGTTTTTATTAAGAGTATATGTACAATGTACATGCAATTTGTGTACCCGGTATAGGTTTTCTATACAATCAAAATATCTTGCACATAATGTGTAGCTTTTTCCTACTTTCACTTCATGATATGTTTGTGAATATGTAAGGTGAATGACTTAGAATAGTTAATGCCAGGTTAAATAATAATTCTAGAATTCTATTTCCAGATCCTTAAACTTCTTAACAAATTTAACTTTAGATTAACAATGCATACATTCATTTTCACATTGTCAATGTCAAAATTCTTTGGCAGAGAGATCACAATTTTAACAATCTTGAAATATTTTGGCAATAACTGCACAGAATGTATATGTGCAGTTTTTCATTTGATGCATTGTTTCTGAAGATTAATGAATCTTGGTTTAAATTGTGCCATAATACGCCAATGTTAGGGAGAATGTTAGGTATTTCAATACTATTTCTTGGTCAACAATACCAAGTATAATTACGACTACTTATCAATGAAATGACTGACAAGCCCGGTATATAATATCGTGAATTGTGTCTTACGATATATGAACGACCCATTCAAATATGACACTTCACAATGAACCTTGCCATTGTTTCACATTGAAGATATTTATAGAGGAATTATTATGTGATAGATATCTTGTATTGTTTTCAAAAGAAGGGATCTCACATACCAACTCAAAACCAATGCATATATGTACATGTATGTATTGTAATACCTCAAGTTTTAAAACTGAATTGCCAGAATAGCCTTTTCAAATGCTATTTTCTGTGGGTGTTCATGACTTATGACAGTTCAGCAGTTTTTTTCTGTAACAATTCTGCAGGTTTAACTCGGACAATACTAGTGTAGACTTTAAAGATATGGATTAAAGGGAATATATTTAAATACATGTTCAAGTACATCTGGTTATTCCCTAGTATTGAGAGGATTATGTGTACAAAAGTGTATTCTTTAGGCCTAACACTAAAACAGGTTTATCAAGTTTTTTTGTTCAAATTTGAAATGTGCAGAGCAGCTTTTTCTTTAATGTTCCTTTTCATATAAAACAGTTAAACCTACAAGCACATCAATATCAATACAGAAATGCCTTGAATATCATTTTATATAACGTCCAACATTTAAGAATTCATTCAAACAAAAAATTATATGGTCATTGAGACCCTCAATTGAATCTGTCCTCGGTTAATTTTACTTGATTTATGACAAATGAAATTGTCTTGAACTATTTATCAGTTAATAATGCATTTAATTTAAAAACTTCCATCTGGAAGAATGAATTTTACAGGAAGTTTGTACAAATAAACATGAGAGAATAAAACATAAATCCCTGATTTTTATACCTCCATTGACATGAACTTCGGATAATGTATATTTGTCGAACGTTAACATTCGCATGTCCGGCCTAAATTTCTCCACAAGCACTTCAATGACTTCAGACGTAGTGGCTGAACTGGCCACACGTATACACTTGGTGACCACATTAACTCCATCTTGGAAATAGAAGCGCACAACTCCATGAAATTCACAATTCTGAAATGATAAGAAGTCAATTTTTAAAACATTGCAAAATTATTTGTAACATGATTAAAACACAGAGAATTTACACAATTCAAAGTGCAGACCTTAAAGTTTACATTGCTGAGAGACATTTGCAGAAATTGAAGTTTTTTGTATGTTCAAGTATTTAGTGGGATGGTAGTAATTCAAGTGGAATGGTAGTAATTCAATGCCTTACGTAACAATGTGGTAATCTCATTAAAATCATATTTTCTCAACCCCCTCTATTTAAAACCAGCTTTTGATTTTATATTTTGATATTTGGAATAAACTTGTCAATATCTTGATCTAGGTCGTCTTGAATCAGTAATAAAAAACCTGGCTGCTTGGATCCCCAACAGATTACAAAGCTAGAATTTTCTGTGTACACATGGAGCATATTTATTATTCATCAGTACAGGAATAATCAGCACCAATTAACACCAATAAACCAGTGAATGCCGTCTATACACAACTTCTGTATTTTATCAACATGACAATCAAATGTTAAACATAAGACTTCAGCCCATGAAAATAAGCAATGCACATGTACATGTAGTTCATACAGATCTGCTCAAGTCAAGATGAGTCCCCGATGGATATCAAAATATCTATTATGACTAAGGAATATTTCTTCTTGCAATATCACCATTCGTAGAGGAATAAGTTATAGTCAAACTAGTTTAAATGGTTAAAATATATAATCTGCATTGTAGAAAAGCTGCATGAGACATACATGCATCTAAAATTGTGCTAGTGCAATGTTGGGGAAATTTAATATTTTATTTAAATTAAGTTTCACTTGGGTCAATGAAAATGGATTTATGTATGTGTCTGTATATATTCAAATTATATGATTTTTAAGAGATGTGTTTCTCAGGGATTCTTTCAGGTATATATTGAACAGCCACGCTTATTTGCATAAAATGCTATGTTCACCATAATCTGATGTCAAGTCTAGCAGCATGCATTTCGGTCAATATTCAATAACATGTCGAGATCGTCTGGTATATTCAAAGATTAAATATCCATCATCTGATGAAGATGAAATTTTCTCTTAAATATTCAGAATCTTGTTCAGGACGTGATCAATACATGGTTATAAATACTTGATTATGTAATGCAAGCAAGCACGTGACCATGCACATGTTAAGTAGAACTTGCAACATTTAGCTAGGCATGGTAGTATATATTAGAAAAGGTCAAATTCAATTTTCACATATACCGGTACATGTACAATGACGTATTGATTTTGAAAAAAATTATATTAATACTCAATCAATTTGTTGACATTGTTAGGTTTTTATTCTTTATAAATTTATGTGCATACATATTAAATCAATAAATGTGTCTAGTATATGGGTATATTGTTGTCGCATATGCATACGTTGCTGTCATATACCCGTACTAATAGAATATCGTACCTGTTTCTGTTCAAGATAGAATTATCTCAGACAAGGGGTGGTATATATATGTTAAATATATCAAGACGAGGCAATAGCATTTTCCTGAGACTTTCTTGTCTAGTGGACTAGAAATTTCTGTCACTTATGTGTTTATATTTTAACAGTGACATCATATTAAACTCATATTCCGTAATCGAACTACTGGTGATAAGCACACAGGGCCCTTAGTATTTGAAAATTAGAGGAGTTGCTTATAAAGACCATATTACGAGTCCAAACACTGAATAAATGTATTGCAATGTTACCGTAATGGATCTTATCTATTATACAGAACTGTAAGGGCTTGAGAAAAGGGAGGGGCACTTATACGGACATGGGCCCTTATTAGGTTACATTTGTATATGCAGTATTCTCTTTTTTTGTTTGGCCTATTATGTGTGATTTGAATTAGAATTGATATATACAGAAGCACTATATTATTACCTGCTATAGAGAGAAATGCTACTTACACGATACCTCACAATATATATATATATATACGTGTATATTCAGATAGATGTGCTAACAATGGGTACCTATCACTCCAAGGCTTCCACTTCCTACATGTACTTTAATACTTGCCCACAAAACACCTTATTATACCAACGTATAAAGCCACAGAATCATGAGAACTTTTTGTAATAACCATGTACTTTTGCATAAAAGTTTAAAAACTATAATTTATACCAGTAATACTATATGTTTAAACTAACAGCTATTTAGCCCTTCAACCTTTGCAAACATTTTTAACGAGTTCGTCAATTCTAAAAAGCAAGCAAAAGATAAGATACTGAAAGAACGGAGCAAATCACTTATTGTGAAGTCATTGTTGTAAAATGTAAACTTTACCGACTGTTAAAGCACTATAAAAGAGACCTATATATATATATATACACTTGATAAAACAAGTCGTAAAAGGACAACCGAGTCCCATTATCTTATAATGTAGATCAAGATGACACCAAACATAAGACTGTCCCCCATTGTCCACGTCCTCCTATCTATATCAGCAGAGATCTTAATACACAAGTAAACAATTAAGTATTTATACAGAACTCTCAAGTAAACCAGCGCTGGTGATCACATGACTGCCGTATTTATGTGGTTGTAGTCTGGCGTTTGTGACCTAGATTTACCTGGCGTGTTACGGAGAATACAGGTATGTAATTGTATATATATACCTATAGCTTGTATCTACAGCTGATTTACTCCTCGCCCAGCTGATGAACACAGGTACAAGTGACAGGTACACTGTCCTGGCTTGAGGTAAATACAGGTATAAGGTGACTTCATGCAAATGGGAGAATCCTGACAAGATTTTGTAAACACAGGTGTAAGGTAACAGTAATTTTTGGGCTTCAAGCTCGTACTTAGTTGTTAATGATAGGGTTTAAAGCAAGTTATATCAAGAAAATCATAATTTAAATAAACCAGTATGCTTAAGGTCCCAGATAAAATATTGAGGAAACACTGTCCATCACAATTTGGGGATTGATTATACAATGTTACCTCCGACCCACAAAAGTGGGGCTTGAAATCTGCTGGTAATACATGCATACACATTAAAAATATTATCAACAATGATAAATCATATTCTCTCCAACCTATATAACAATAGATACAAATATTCATGCATACGGGTATAAGAAGCTTGTTTTGAACAATGAATAAAAAAGAGGAAGTTAAAAGAAAGGGTTTTATCTAAGCTAAAGACTGACATGCACAGTTACTACACAAAGATCAGCATTAATTCTAGACACTGGGTTCATTTCCACCAGCATGTTTTTAAAGTACACATTACTTTACATTGTCTCGGTTATCACACTTCTCATACAAACTTCTTTCTTGATATCGTGTGAACTTTCACTCTCCACATACATGTTGTATTAACACATTGTAGCTGCAGGGGAACTGCAGATAATGCGAGTTGAATTTCTTAAAAGATGTGATAAGGTATGTATCAAAAATAAAGTCATGAGCCTATATCAAAATACTTTTTTTGTTTCTTCAATTCTAAACAAATGATTTACAAATAATGCAGATATATTTGTTTAATTGGGATTTAAAATTCTATTCAACACAAGTTTTAGGTCACTTCAATGTGTCACATTATCCAGACACTGAGCCAACCAGTCCTTCTCCTAACCTGAGTGCTCAGCAAAGAGGGATACGATTAGTGAAAAAAAATTACCTTAATTTGCACTTCCTAACTGGTAAAAAATATTAGAGTATCATGATGCAAATTGGCAGCTTTTAATGTGCATTACTGATAAAAACACTTCTGCTTTTCTAAAAAAAAGTTCTTAACTGTACTTCTTGTAACTCTAATATAAATAATGACTGCATAATGAACTCAACATTTTGACAGGCATAATACTAGTGTTGGGAATCAGTTGAGAAATCACAATCAATTATCAGAAGGCCTTTCATGAACGATTATCGATAATAATCGGAATTTCCAAAATTTGTTAAGTTTATTTGAAATATGTGCAACGTTGATGTATTGTGTACTGTTAGTTAGAAAGAATGTCCTGAAATGTCCTAGTCTGAATTATCTGACTCTTACAATGCTTATTTTAATTTGTCATAAATATTTGGAAACAGGACAGTTTGTTTGTTTGTTTATTGGGGTTTAGCGTCCCTTTAATTCATATATAGGTCATATCCAGATGGTGTCTGCTTGCGACAGTGTGCACTTACGGCGACTTTATAGTGCTGTCTCACTGAAATATCACGCCGCTCTCATTCACAAAAACTCAAATTCAATGCAATAAGAAGGAAATTTTGTAAAGGAAAAGTTTTAAAATAATTTTTGATTATTACAGATTGTAATCGAGAGCTTTCATTTTCATTGATCGACTTTCGACTTTTTTTGACTATCGGTACATCACTACATGTATAATACTGAACTCCCCAACATTTATCGAGTTAACCAGATACCGTTCCTTCTAAAAGTGACTTCATTCAATTTGTTCTTTGGTCCTCAGGGGTTCAATAGCGTTGTTTACACTAAAAGCTTCATCTTATATGGCTAACTCACAGCAATATTGGAAAACTGTACATTGTAATATCATATTCATAATTTGGTTTCCATTGATTGCGCATCATATTTCTTTTACGTATGAATGATTCGTAACCACATAACAGACATCCTACAAAACCAATAAGTTCAATATAAACTTTCCCTGAACCACATGTATACAAGTATAGCTGCATAAAACGAGAGTAAGCCATCAGTTGCATTTGCCGCTTTATTTTTCCCAGAACTTCCTAAATGATATGTCTGAATAGCGGGGACAGGAAGAATGTAAGAAAATTGACTATGCTTACAAACATATTGACACAAAAATGATTTCCTGTTAATCTATACATATATATTCCTTTCCTAAAAGAGAACCAAGATGTCGTGCAAAAACAAACCCATATTGAGCAAAACATTAAAACTTTGGAAATTTCAGCAATGGTCACATTGACCCTTGACCTATCAACCTGAGAGTCAATAAGCCTAAGATCTTTTGTTTACTGACCAGGAACCAACATAGTGAACATTAAAATTCCAAACAATAACACTAAGGATATAGTGAGGAAACAAACTCAGCTGCAGACAGACGGATAGACAATACTAGAAGGCCATATATCCCCTAGTTTCGAATGACGGCAGCTTCGAGCAAGATCTGGGGTTCGGGACGGGGGGTCTCTCACAGAGTATTGGCTCTTTCCTCTTATAAATATCATATTTATCAGAGGCAGGTTTCAGATTGCATTTTTGTATTTCAAGTCGACATATAATCTATAATTTTTAAAACTCCTTATTGAAATTATCTACAACAAAATAAAACGCTTCTGAGTCAAATTTTGTTGTGGAAATGCATTCAGCTGAATCAATATTTTGTTCTCCCAGGCCAATGTGATTATACAAGACGATGACAAACACTTTTGTGATATGTCAACACAGGGATCAAGTAGGAAGCAGTATACATCATTAGCCTCATGCCCTATGCAATGTTAAATCTTCTCTATAGCCTTTGTCAATCAATGGGACTTAGCTATAAAGCATAAGTCTGGCCTGTTCATCACAAGGCAATGTCAGTATCATTTTCAGTTCTAATGTTCCACCATGTTTGATATTAAAAGAATATGAATCTTTGCATGCTACATCAATCAATATGATCTTATTAGCCTTGCACCGCTATATTTTTCCTATACATGAGAGAACAACAGATATGCAGACACAGCAATATGATTGTTGCCAAGTTGTGAACAAATTGTGAAAACATATCATACTCCAGGTCAAATATAAATATTTATTGACTGACTTCCTGCCATCTGAAAAAATGTTAACTCAGTAATTTGGAACTCTGCCACTTGCAAAGATAAACTTCAAAAGTAACATCCATTGTATTCCAACAGAAACTAGTGCCTTTTTCTCTCTAGGTAGATATACGTTTTGTAAGTTAAATGTTTATATGATCATTTTACCATGAGAACAATGTTCAGAGCTTTAATGCACTCACTTAAACTATATATATACTATACTATATTAAACTTTTACAATACGAATACAATCCTCATTAACAAATTATTGTGTTTTTTCATTTGTCAATCTTACATGTATATATAATATATGCATGGGCATGTACAGTAATTACATTGCCTTAATGGCATACTCCCATATTACTGTCAGGTAATATGCTTAAATACTGCAGATTGACTTCAATCAAGTTCAGGACTACAAATCAAAGTTACTGTTCATCCTTTTATAAATTTCAAACAAATCTTTGACTATGTAAGGAAACAATACTACAACTAGAGAATGATCATTAAACATGCATATGCCCCAGAATAATGAAAGTGTGTAGTTTCTTTGAAACGGAGTCAATCAAAACATCAAACCAAAGTGTGACCAATGAAGATTGTTTGCTTGTTCATTCAAGCATTGGGCTTTAGCGTCCCTTTAACTCGTGTATAGGTCATATTGAGACAGCGTCTGCTTGTGGCAGTGCACACTTATGATAACTTTATAGTGCTGTCTCACTGAAATATCACGCTGCAAACACATTGACATGATACTTCACTGGGTCACATTATCCTGACACCAAGCCAACCAGTTCTCCTCCTACTTAGTAATGCTGAGCGCTTAGCACGGAGCAAGAAGATTGCCTCATTTTAACTTCTTAGGTTTTGATATGACCAGAATTCGAACCTACGACCTGGGATTCTAGCACCAATCTACCAGCACGACGTGAACCCCCTAACCACCGGGCAACTGCGCTGGTTCGACCAATGAAAGGGCAGATATTTAATGCGCCAACTACTACCATACATGTACTTCAGCATATATCTGTACAGACTTATACTCAAACTTAAACATGATAATTAAAAGTCGAACATTCTTAAAGTGACTATCATCTACATGTAGTTCCTTTTAGAACATGTGTTAAAAAACATTCACATTTTCTAAACACAAAACATTATTGAATTTAACTGATTATTTAATAATATTAGTACTGTACATGTAAACCTTTTTCTAAGCTTTGAATAAATTATGTGTGATTTGGTTCAAATGAATTTTTTAAACTAGTTTGATTAAAATTAATAAATTGGGATCAGTGAATTTAATCTTTCTCTTTTAAAATAGCTACTACTACTAGTATTACACAAAGCTGTGGTCAAGATGATTGCATATCAAAAACTATTCCAAAGTACTTAATTGTATATTAATGTTGTGGTCAACATCAATTGTTTCTTTTTTCTAATGGACACACCTTGGCCTATTACTTAGAAGTCGAGACTTGGCAATGTTAAAATTTACATTAAGAACTAGCTAAGATCATAATCTCGATTGTACTCTCTCCACTTATAACATCTTAAGGCATGTAATCTAATTTTCTGTTTTGTAAATATGATACACAGCCTCAAACAGTTTACTAACTAGTACAAATTACTATTTTATAAATAATTTTGTCTTCCCATTCTTTGTAATATAAGAAGATGCTGTACTTCTAACTCATTCACATCCAACCCCACCCCACCCCACCTCAGATTTTGACAGTAGACAAATGCAATTTGTTGTTTTGGAAGAGTCTAGATGTGACTTTAGGGATAAATGGGTTAACATAGATGTACGTGTACATCAAATGATAAATCTCACCAACAGAACAAGTACATTTAGGCTAAGGAATTCTTCTCACATCTACATTATGTACTTCACAAAGGAACCTACTCTGGCAAAAATTTAATATTTCAATTACTGTCATGATAGGTCCTATCACATTCTTATAGAAATAAACAGACAATTGCAAGATGTACAAAAATGTGGCTCACAATAGCACACAGAATACACAAAAGTAGATTTATTGCCCTGGGACATGCCATGCATTGGACTATTAAAGTGTGGGTATTTGCAATTCAATTACTACAAATTAGGAGGTCACTGAAGCAATCTAATAGCTATCTATATTCTTAATAGATGCTTTTAATTCACAGTGATTGAATGCTTGACTTCCAAAAATAAGGTGCTTTAATAGCACAAGTACATATACAGGCAGGGAAGATTGAAATATAATGAATAAAACTTTATGCTCGTGTTAATTATCTGACATTTTGCTTCTGCTCTATTGCTGTATTGTCTTTCTGCCACCAATACTAGTTTCAAACTAAAATGTAATTAATCTATCACACCTTAAAGCATCATTTTAATATTTTGATGTTTCAGCGAGATGGCACTTCACATTGAAAACATTGCACATTACCTACATTTGTATATCTCAAGTTTGTTTGTTTTATTGGGGTTTTATGTCCCTTTAACTAAAGTCTACATTTTGTAGATCATATCGACACAGTGTCTGCTTAATTGTGATGGTGCACACTTATGGCAACTTTATAGTGCTGTATCACTGAAACATCATGTCACAGACACATTGTTTGTTTGCTTGTTTCATTGGGGTTTAACGTCCCTTTCAACATCTAAGGTCATATGGAGACGGTGCCTGCTTGTGACAGTGCGCACTGATGGCGACTTTATAGTGCTGTCTCACTGAAATATCACGCCGCAGA
>JAUMGZ010217930.1:0-11617 GCA_032359645.1 Pododesmus macrochisma
CTTATTAATTAACCTATTCAAACCAGAAGGACGTTAAGGCGCCAGTGGCTTTTTGTTTAACATTTCTAGCGTAAATTTGACGTAACCAATTGTGTTAAATTGTAGCATGAAACACTCTTGCTTACTTTAACAAAGTCCATGTCGACAGACCGACATTTGTGGAGCCTCCCTGCTCTGTACAAACAACGGGTGCCACGCCAATGAAACGTACTACCATGCATGATGGGTTACAGGTATGTATTGCATAAAAGCGGTACGGCATTAACTTCTTATTTGTGTTTTTTACTTAGTCTGAAATTAGCTGGATTCTGTGTGTTTTAAGTTTTTGAGCTGTTTTTCTATGATGCAATATCTCCTTTAATACTCTTTTACACTTGGGCTCGTATGCGGTAACATCTTTCCCTGCGTTGAGTATTTATGTGTTTGTATACCGTTTCACACAGAACGTTTGCTGTTGATTGACTATCTATATAGTCTATTCATTTTGCATTATTACTGAACTTTGCTGAATTCTAACCTGTGATTTAGCTGCACTTCGTCTATTGTTCGAGGTCCGTACCACATAACCAGTCACGAATTTGCCATTAACCGAACAGGATAAGTTTTATATTTACCTGTATTCGAAATTTGTGTACTTGTCTATTTGACATTTCGGCTCTTTTTGGAGCTTGGCTTCGGGTCAAGGGTGGGTCCTCTCACCCATTTTGTTGGTTTGACCTAAATTTTAATGCCCGAACAAAAAACAGTATGAATAGAATAATTGCGAATGCCCGTCTCATTTGGCTGGTTCATTCTGGTGGTGACTTTTTGATTTTGATGAAGCTATTGTTTGTTTGTAAAAAATGTTTGTTCTGTTGATTTTATTTCCTTTTGTTTTCTAACTTATATTAGAGTATATTTGGTTATTTTTTATTCTGTGTGCGTTCAACGTTTTCCTTTTGTTTGCAATGTCCATGGATTTACGGCTTTAGAATATTGTCTTTGTTTTTCAAATTTACTACTTTAATACTCTACTTATGCTACTGAAATTTCATTTAAACGTTGCAGAGGTGTTATATGTGTGTATTATCCACAAAAGTTATTGAGTGCACTTCTTTTTCGACAATTTGTCTTAGCTTCATATTGAGAAGTGATACCTTCTTTAATGCATAGTATACTTATTATCAGGCTACATAAAGGGGTATGCATTATATGTAACAAATGAACTATACAGTCGTATTGTAGGGGCCTAAATATCAGCTACAGTACATCTGATTTACAAATAATGTTTACAAATAAAGCGGTCAATAGGGAATTCATGTTGCCCCAACATACATCTAGTTTTTAAAGCCTCTCTGAAATGGATGACATGCCTTCGACTTTAAATGATCTTTAATATTTTCTGCTACACGATGGGGAGACTTTTTCTAAAGTTTAGAGGATGACTGTACTGTGTAATCTATCTCTGAAGTTTAATAAGTCGGCAGTTATAGAAAACAGGTGGTTTACAATGTGCTCATCATAAATCACTTAAATGACAAGGGGAGGCAACTAATGATCAAGGACAGAAGTGACCACAGAAAGGGGAAGTAGAATTACTATGTGGAGGACCACCTTGTCAAGGTTTCACTACAATGAACTGCTTTATTCCAGAGTTTGAAGCAGTAATCTTTCCATTGTTCTATTTTTAACTAGGAGATACTTTGCTTAGTTTGTGATATTTAAACAAAGAACACTCACATTTTCAGTAGATTGCTTCATACATATAAAAAATATGCAGTCATATGAAGAAATTTCATGAAGGTACAGACACTTTAACATGAGAAACAGTGAATATAAGAAATGGGGAAAATACTTGCTGCAGTAGATATTTTACCTGTCTACCTGTTTTAGAATTCCTTGATCTCTTGATACCTAAATTATTTGTTACCTGTCTACCTGTCATTGAATTTTTTATCTCGTCATACCTGAGTAGCTGCGACAACTACAGACATTGTTTCTTCTTGCTGGAAAATGCCCGGAACTTTGTCTCATTCAAATGCAGTCTGGTGCTTGGGGCTTGCGTTGCGGTGCCTCACCAGGGTGGGTTATCAGTCTACGTTTGGTGTTCTCCAGGTAGGAAGTTATGGAGTAAAGGTACGTATCAAAGTTGTCTCCCCTATCTAATAATATTATTCATGTGGAGAATTTCTTCGTAGGAGAAGGACAGCTCGGTGTCGGGATAATATTAATTTGTAAAGTATCAAGTTAATGTGTCTGCGGTATGATATTGTAGCGAGACAGCACTATAAATGACGAAATAAGTGTACACTGTCACAAGCAGTCATTATTTCGATATTTACCATCGCATGGCAATGCCACTATATACCCTAAGCGAATTCAGTTGGCATTCATCGCCTATGAATGCCATGACTCATTGCGTATCGTATTGTTTGTAATTGCTTATCGTGTAGTTTCTCATATATTTACCGTTTAGTTTCTCAACAGAAAAAAAGTGTGCAGACAAAAATGGTAAATAGAAAAACCAAGACGATATTCTAGGCCGTAAGTCCATAGACATTAGCAAAAAATAAGAAAACGTTGGACGCACACAGAAAAATGAACCAAATATACATTTTCAAACTAAAAATGGAAGTGTTTATGATTCATGGTTTATCAAATTTTTAGCTCGCATGTTCGAAGAGCAGAGAGCTATAGCGATACCCTGGTGTGAGCGTCAGCATCAGCATCAGAGTGATGAACATGTTTAAGTTTTTGATGCAAGCCTGTCACTCATTTAATATCTATACTAGAATACTGACAAATCGCATGGAGGTTCCTGCGGGCTAAACTATTGATGTAGTTAAGTCGAAATAAAAACTTAATTTCAATTTTTTAAAACTTGTTACCTGTTTTGAACTTAACATTTCTTTAGCACTTCAGCGTTAAAGGTTTTGGTGCAAGTTATTAAGAAGCTTGCCATTCTTTCAATATGTGTTCTCGTCTGAGGGAATTTACCTATGTATCCAGAAACTTTACGTGTTTGCTCCTTGTGCCATGCAGCTGTCAGTGCAAGTTGGAGAGAGAAGGCTAGGTGTTTTGATAAAGAAAAATACCTTCTGTAAATATATATATTCTCGCCGAACTAACATATATATTACAACTCAAAACACATTTCATGAACCTAAACACAGTCAATGACGTTCATTTATCAATGAATCTAATTGCTCCACACACTAAAATTATGATGTTATACTGTTAAGATACTGTCCCAGAGAATTCCGAATGTTGGTTGTCACATCAGTTTATGTAATAACAGTCTTAATACTTACAAAAATAAAATAAAGTTTCATTTTAATTCATAAAATACGTGATTCAACATCTGAGTCTAGACTTCTTTGTTATATATGTTCTCATTAATAAAGAATACTTGATATACTATACAATTATTTAATCAATTAATTATTTCATTTAAATGATCAGGATCCCGATGAGCTGATTCAGTGCTAAATTGTTGTTTAATTGTTGCTCAGTGATAAATTAATTATCTACATCCTAAATATCATTGAGAAATACGTATAGTGTACAGAAATTAATGATATGTTATTAAAAAGAGTAGGCAATTATTCGGATATTCACGGGTCTTTCTTCGTCTATCAGATCAGAGGCAAGCAGCACCAGCCTATATTGAGGGACCACATCTGTAAGGAGATGAGCCCCATTGTCCACGCCCGTGGCACCGGGTTCAGACTGGAGGGACCTTCCAAACATTGAAGTCAGATTATCAGACGAAATAAAAAGCAAGAATTTGTAAGTACATGTCAATACAATACACACATGTAAAGCAAATATTGGTAGCATTTCACTGTCGAGTAAACTATAAAAGCTGGAGTTAGATGCACTTGGGTGTATGTGGTAAATAATACATACAATTATTAACGCAACAAAGGAACAGTTGTTATATGACATGATCGCCTCAGAGTGCTAAGAAATTTTATGTCAAAGAATTTAATTTACAATTAACATATGCAGTATAAGTGTCTAGCTTTCAGGTGTATGATAACAGGAATTACTAATTCAATACTGCTGTTATTCTTACGTTATTCTTTGACGGACAACTAAAGTGTCTAGCTCTTGTGTGCATTATGTTAGAAATTACTGATTGAATAGTGCTATTATTTTTACGTTTTTTTTCTTTGACATAATGTTGAATCATGTTGTTAATACAGACGGCAAAGAGTAGTTGTAAGTTGAATTGTAGCAAAACATTTCACGATGTATTTAAATAGGGTAAGATTTCATATGCCATTCAAACATGAATGTTATCACTGGAAAGACAGTTATCGTGTATGAAACAAAATATGTCAATGCTGTGTGTATGAAACGATGTATGTCCATGCTGTGTGTATGAAACGATGTATGTTCATGCTGTGTGTATGAAACGATGTATGTCCATGCTGTGTGTATGAAACAATATATGTCAATGCTGTGTGTATGAAACAATGTATGTCCGTGCTGTGTGTATGAAACCATGTATGTCCATGCTGTGTGTATGAAACAATATATGTCCATTATATGTGTATGAAACAATGTATGTCTATGCTATTCGTATGAAACCATATATGTCCATGCTGTATGTATGAAACAATGTATGTCCATGCTGGGTTTATGAAACAATGTATGTCCATGCTGTGTGTATTAAACAGTGTATGTCAGTGATGTGTGTAATGATCAATGTATGGTTATGCTATGTGTATGAAACCATGTATGTTTATGCTGTGTGTATGAAATAATGTATACCCATGCTGAATGTACGAAACAATGTATGTCCATGCTTATTATTGGAACAGTGAATAAGTAAAATTGAAGAAATGAAGAAGAAGAAAATGGAAGAATAAATTAAATAAAATGGAGGTTTTATGCTTCATGAAAAATCAAGTACAAAAATGAATTCAGGAGTCTATATTTCAATGACAATTATATGTATTATAAATCTATTAATTTGAAAATGTTTATTAAAACTTTCGCTTGAATGATGATGCATTTTTTATGTGCTCAGTAACGAGTTATCTCCCTTTTAACGATAATAGAGTCATATCACATGTTTCGTGAAATGAAGATTCAGAAATGCGACTTAAAGATTGATATATAATTATTTTATGAATATTTTTATATTTTTGCTTCAAAGTGTAAATATTATTGCGATAAAAATTTACATCTTGGCAATTTTACAAAGTTTCATGTATAATGACGTCTTATTTATATATAAATTGACTTTAAAACTAAAGATGTAATGATAAGAAAAAAATATATATTAGCACAATTGCTGTAATATTTGAAAAATGTCGATTGAGAGGTGATAAATATAAAACCTTTGAGTGATCAACCTTGTGAGATAAAAGTGTCTTATAATATCACATGTTCAGTGAAATGATAATCCAGAAATATTAATTAAAAAATGAAATATAATGTTTATGTTCCTATTATAAATATATTTATAACTTTTGTCCTAAGTTGTAATTGTTATTGCAATGTAAACAAAAGGTCTGAATATCGCCGAGAGAAAAATAAAGGAAAAAATACTTAAGTAATGACACATTGAAGAGAGAAACTTTACACTAAATTATTAAATGTGCAAAATTCACTCTCTTGTCAAAACGTTTTCATTGCATGCACTTCAGTGATTGAAAAATTTATTTATTTATTAAAAAGATGAAAGTATTGGAGAGGATCATGTACATATATATTTAATGTTTGTTCAAAAGAAATACTTCAATTGATTCAATGAGTTTTGTCGTTTATGTATTGTAATGTTAACACAATCATTGTTACATTATGTAATCATAAAATATGAAATGAAACATCGTTAATGTGTTTTAACTTTTTAGCTCACTTGAGCTATAGTCATCATAACTCATCTTTCATTGGCGTAAACTTTTAACATTTTCGACTTCTTCTCCAAAACCACTGGATCAATTTTTTTTCTCCAAAACTTGGTAGGAAGCATCCTTAGGGAAAGCGGATTCAGATTTGTGCAAATGAAGGGGCTTGGCCCCCAAGGTTTGTCAAAATTTCAAAAATCTTCTTATAAACTAAATGGCCTATGGCTTAAAGGTTGCATATGTAGTAACATTGGTGCATGGCCAATCAAGTTTGTTAAGGCGTGACCTTGGGATCAGAAATAGGTTAGGTGTTTGGGGGTCAAAGCTCAATACTGTAGCAAATAAATATATTTTTCACATTTTCAAATTATTCTCAAAAACCACTGGGTCAGTTTCAATCAAACTTGGTATGGAAATGGGGTAAATTTGACAAAATCTGATTTCAAATTTTTTTTCTAATGAACTTAAAGGTCCGGAGCTTAAGCTTATTAAAGTGCGGGGCTAAGGAAGCCAAGTTTGTTCAAGACATGAATGCTATTTTTGCATTTTAGGTTTCTTAACTAATGTACAAATTTCAACCAAACATGGTAGGAAGCTTTCTTAGCGGAAGGGGATTCAGATTTGGTCAAAGGATGGGGTGGGCGTTAATGAGGCAACACTATGGGGCCACAAAGGGAAACATTTGACAAATTTCCAAATATCTAATAGGTATGGAGCTTTGTGCTCATGCAAATGTGCTAGCTTGGGACATGGAGAGACAGTCAAGTTTTTAAACGCATATAGGTTTACTTGATAATGTTAACTTCATTTTGCAGTTTGACTTCTCAAAAACAGCTTGACCAATATCAACCAAACAACTTGGTTGTAAAAATCTACTCAAATATTACTGGACCAATTGCAACTAAATTTGGTAGAAAGTATCCTTAGCGGATGGCGATTCAGAATTGTGAAGATGAAGGGTCTAGGCACCCAGAGGATGCAATAAGGGGCCAAAATGGAGAAAATGAAACAGTGTGTTTCACCAAAACCTTGGTATGAAACATCTTTGGAGGAAGGGGAGTCACATTGGTTGAAATGATGGAATTGAAGTTGCCAAGGGACACCACTAGAGGGCCTAAATCTGGAACATTTGACAACTTTTCAAAATCTTTAATAAACTAGAGGACATTTGAGATTTAATGATGTTTTTTATGTAGTAATCTAAGTGCCTTTGGGGGCAAAGACAGGATATGTATTTTGGGGTCAAATTTCAATGTTATTCGTACGGCATAATTTCAACTCTTCACATTTTTGATTTCTTCGAATTCAAAGACGATGCATTCAGGTAATCATCTCACACAGCTCTCCCCATTCCTGGATAGGAGAAAGAATGTTTGACCTGGAGCCAGCATAATACTACCGAGTGATGTGTCACGTCAATGGTCTGTAGCACGATATTTCAGTGAGACAGCAATATAATGTCGTCATCAGTGCACACTCTCACAAGCTGAAACTGTCTCAATATGACCAAGAAATGAGTTGAAGTGGCGCTAAACCCTAATAAATACCAATAAGGAAGTAATTATTTTGGTTAATATATACATAGCATGAGTCAGTTATCTTACAATCTTCCCATCCCAAATATTCAATCATATCTTACAGAAAGTATGATGGATTAGGTACCTACAAAAGCTAGCTCTTGTTAAACATGCATATAGTGGCGCCTCCTGGAGACCGAACTTCATCATGCATATAGGGAAAACCTACTAACCATAAGCTTATAAAAAAGTTACCAAGAACAAATATTCTAACGAATTTATTTAGCCTTTTGCCAGGCAAATAAATCAGAATGTAACTGAAATGTAAATAACACAGTAAAACAGCACTTAAATGGGTGAGTTACAAAACCATGTAAATTTATTCTTTTGATAAATAATTTCCGTCAATACGTCTTATTATGATAATTAACATTTGTATGAAGAAAATTGTCAACCAAGATGTATTTGCGATATGATGTTTTATCTTGGAAATTCCATATTAGTGTTGCCATATGATTGTGCAATGTTAAGAGGAAAAATTTAGTCAGTGGAAAACTTGGGGTGAT
Organism: Pododesmus macrochisma; assembly: GCA_032359645.1. Classification (NCBI taxonomy): domain Eukaryota; kingdom Metazoa; phylum Mollusca; class Bivalvia; order Pectinida; family Anomiidae; genus Pododesmus; species Pododesmus macrochisma. Next base: position 7,924 of record JAUMGZ010217930.1, read on the forward strand.
CTTTTTCCAGTTCGACCTGCCTAGTGGTACCGACGATTCTAGAAGTCCAAAGGCACATGCGTATACATGTTGATCATATTTATGTATATTTTCTGCCATTCAAATTGCAAGAGATTGTTTATTCGTTGGCCGTATTGGATTTGAAAAAGCTTAGGTGCGCAATGTTTGCGGACTGCACCGTAATGTAGCTGGATCTATACGATACTTTTGTGATTACTACTATACTGCCTCCAAAGTATCTATACACCAATTTCTACACTGCACATGTTTGGTTATTGCATCTTTTTTCTACACGTATACATTGTTTAATTTGATTGTAAGATCATTCATATCGTAGCAGCATATGACCAGTCTTATTGTTGTTAGAAATATCACAGATATAAATCAATCAATGTTGGTCAATGTAAGCATTTCAAATCTAATCCAGTTGTTGTTTCTATGGTGAACATTCATACATCTCCATTGCAACATCTTCAAGATATGAAGTGACCACAAACAAATCCTCGGTTCTATGGAAAGCAATGGCATATGGATGCTGTATCTTGTTCATCTGTTGAAGGAGAACTCTATGTCGTGTACCATCTCTTGATATCTGATGAATGTTTGTAGAAGTAATTCCTACAACATTAACATTGTCATAGGGATCAACACAGATACCACGTGGATCTCTCAAGTTATCACATTTATATCTCCATTTGACATTGAGGTCTTTGTCGCATGCTACGACTGTGCCATTATCATCTTCACAATAAAAGAACATTTGATGATTGTTAGATTTAGCTATATAAGGAAATGAGGAATTTGTTGTTGTACTCTTCCTCACTTTCCCCTTGTTATCATAGAGTGTTACTTTGTTTAGATGTCCTATGATAGTAGCATCATCTGTGACAGCCACACACCGGGCATTCTCCCCTACAGTCATCCTCCTGTCTACTTCCTGTCCTCCTGGTAGTGAATAGTGGTGAACACTGTTTTCATCACACAATACAGTTACTTTCTTTCCATCAACACTGACATCTACACATGATGGTTGACCGTTAACTTTGATTTCTGTCATGATCTTCATGTTCTCATTTAGCAGCACTAACGAATTGCTCTTTTTGTCAGCAAGTAACAGATGTCCTTGGTCCAGGTATTTACCGTCACTAATCAAAGGTTTCCTTTTCAGATTAAGATCTTTATGTGTGACAACTCTAACCAGATTCACACTTGTTTTCATAAGATCCTTTCTAATTAAGGTAGGAAACTGAGCAGGACTTCCGATCGCCGTGTCTATGCCTAAACCACTTTTGATTCTGTTCACAGAGAAAGGATCTTCAGATGAGTATGTACCGGAGGATTCCTTGACCAAAACACCAAAAGATGAAAGATTGTCAACTAGTGTCGTCAATGAAGTATCAAGTTTAGACGTTATGTGTATGTTTGAATCTTGTCTTAGTTTATCAGCCACACTCTCATAATGTTGGACTACGTTTGTCTTTAGTGTCTCCATCATAATAAGGGTCTCCACTGGGGTCACATGTTGCAGTGACTGAAGTGTAGCTGTGTTGCATTCAACTTCCTTTTGAAATTCTAACAAAATGGACATCATTTTGTCTTGTGATTGTTTGATTTGTTCGTGTTCTTTAATGATTTTTTTCTCAAAATTACGATACAGTTTGTCAAGTTTGTCTTTGGCTTTCCTCAGTGTATCGGAAGCTCGAGATAACATAGATGATTTACCTCGATCAAGGTTCTGTAAACAAGCGGATTTCTTGTCAATAGCATTTTGTACTTTAGTTTCCGTTTCTTTGAAGGCTGTTGTCTGCTTCTGTAGCAGTTTCTGTTTTCCAAACAGCTTTGCTATATCATCCAATGGTACCAGATCCTTACATTCTTTATGGGATGAAAAAGCACATAGAGTACAGCAAAACGATTTATGATTTCTACAGTAAAGTTTTAATATCTCATTTTTGTGAAATTTACAGAAAATGTTGATATCTAATTTACTTGCCACAAAATCTTGCTCTGTTACTTCCTCAATTGAAGTCATTCGATGTTTTGCGGTTGCTCTATTTTTTCTATGTGCACGAAAACACGGCTCGCACAATGCATCTTTACAGTCTTTGCACCACTTTGTAGCTGTAATTGACTGCCCTTCGTCTGTACACGCATCACATAACTTTAACTCACTGTCTGAACAAGCCACGGTCGCCATTGTCGTATACGTATATACTTCCTGATTCTAGATATTGTTAATTGTTTGTTTATATCTCTGTTGAAATGAGAACGTCAACATCGCAAGGTTATGATATCAATATAAGTCGCACAGCTTTAAACATACCATCTAAACTGCTAGATTTTCCCGTATCAGAAAGATTTAAGTTCATTGTAGCATACAATATTAAGATTAATTTCCTTTGCAAGTAACAAAAACACTAAGAGTTAAATCAGGTTCATAGATAAATATTCACATACGAATCGCAATTAAAGTAAACGAGTTTTATAAATTTAAGTATAATTGTCTTATAATACACATACATGTATTTCCCTACGCCATGTGTAAGATGACATCTCGGTGAAAATTAATATTAATAACTGCCATCAACACTGCATGTTCAATACAGAAGAACACATTTAAACGTACTCAGATTGCAAAGTTAAAGTCAATACCAACTGTCGATACATACACGTTTTACCTGTTTTAACACCCATATCACATGACTCGATATGTATGCGTGCCTGGGTAAAGTCACGATTTCATAAGGCGTTATCAACTGTCAACATTTATACCTAATATCAGAATATTCATGCCACACGTGTTATACATACAGTTGTAAAGTTTGAACTTTCTCAATTATCACAGCATTTGAAAGAGCTGTTCAGGTGAGTCTTCCTTTTAAATATGAGACATAGCGATACATCATAATCTGCAGTTAATTCTCAATAACACGACATGACCTGATTATGCCTTTAATAATGTTCTTTTAACAACTGACTTTAAGAAAATCAGGCTTAAATTTCATGACTCATAAAATGTATTGTTTCTATAGGACTCATATTACACTTCGGTCTTTCTTTAACTGGAATGTATATACATGTACAACGTAATAAATAATCAAAAGTATTCAGTCAAAGGACATGGGCAGATAAAAGAAATACGAGTGACGCACTCAAACATAAAGAACAAATATACACTATATTGTCAATAACTAAAACAGGAAAATCACGAACTTCTATTTAAGACCAAGAAGCACAACCTGGTGCTCACGATTGAGAAAGTATTGATAGTCTAGCTATACAAAGTCATTTAAAGTTTTGTAAGGCTGTCTAGATCTGTTTAACAACTTGCTGTATACATTTCATTGTGTTTAGTTGTCATTATCGACTTTAGATTTTTCAAGTAATGGGGTCTGGCTTCTAGGGGCTCCTCTAGGTGGGGAAGGGGGGGGGGGGGCAAAAAAAAAAAAATACACCAAAACAAACAAAACAAAAAAAAAAAAAACGTAGGACCAATTTCATTCAAACTTAATAAAAAAACCATCCCTAAGTGCAGGGGATACAGATTTGATAAGTGCAAAGTGCCACTAGGGGGCTAAACGTAGGGGAAATTTGACAAATTTTTAAAAATCGCCTAATAAACTAGAAGGCCTAGAACCGAATGCTTGTATATGTTCTAACCTTGGATATAAAGTAATAAATACGAAAAATCAAG
>JAUMGZ010217963.1:0-11615 GCA_032359645.1 Pododesmus macrochisma
CCAGTATTGTGTGGTATTTATGAAGTCAGGGTTGTTGGAAGATTGGTTTATGCCAGTTTGGTATGGTATTTATGAAGTCAGGGTTGTTGGAAGATAGGTTTATGCCTAGTTTGGTGTGGTATTTATGAAGTCAGGGTTGTTGGAAGATTGGTTTATTCAAGTCTCGTGTGATATTTATGAAGTCAGGGTTGTTGGAAGATTGGTTTATGCCAGTATTGTGTGGTATTTATGAAGTCAGGGTTGTTGGAAGATTGGTTTATGCCAGTTTGGTATGGTATTTATGAAGCCAGGGTTGTTGGAAGATTGGTTTATGCCAGTTTGGTGTGGTATTTACAACGACAGAGTCATAGAAATGTATTTTTCCTGATTGGTATGGTATTGAAGAATGTAGAGTCATTTAGTTTGGTTTTTTCCACTTTGCTGTAGAAAAAGATTTTCCACTTTGCTGTAGAAAAAGATTTCCCCTTTTTGTGCATAGAAAGTCTTAAGACTAGCAAGACAGAGCTGTAAAAATGTTTGGTTTATTCCACTTTGGAATGGTATTAACAAGACAGTGCTGTAGAAAAGTTGGTTTATTCAAGTTTGCGATGTAATTGTAAAAAAAGTCCAGGTATAGATTCAAGAATTAATAAATATAAGAATTTGGACATCAGATCCCTAGGGATACAATGTTTTTGACAAGAAAAGTAAGTTGTCAGTTTTTAACATGAAATTGCATTCTTGCCTTTATATGCAATCAGAACTATGCTGGCATTTCATTGGAGTCAATGATTTTTTGTATAACAAAAGTTCTTATTTCTTTTCGATGTTTCATCTAAGACATTTGCTCAAATTTACCCTCAACCAGTGCATTCTGAGGAATTCTCTCTCACGTGGCATTCAAGTTATGCAAAACAATACCCAGTTATCTTCCCTTATCAATATTATTACCGTAGCGAGTGCCTGTTGATAGTTTAAGGGGAAATAGACTTAGATAGATCCGCCACCAATGATCTCTATTCATTTCTGACCAAAATCATTTAAACACTTTTTTGACAATGATTCCAGTCCCAAATGAGCAATCTTTTGTAGTATAATATGTCCCAGAGCACATGCAGTTGTGTCTGCACCAGAAATATTGGCATGGCACTAGCAAGTTTGATGATAAGGAACGAAATTAGAATCTGCAGTGAAACAAATTAGACTGCAGGCATTGTGAAATGAAATACTTCTCACACAAAAAACAGCCTTATTTATAACTCAAGCCACTACTTATGCATGCAAAGTTTTCAATGAAGGCACAAAGTTGAATATATTGTTGGTGATACTTTACACATTTTGCGCGTTTTTTTGTAGAGCTATTATAATTACTCACATGTGTGATTTTATTTGTTACCTCACATTAGTTAGTAATAAAGCTTAAACCACAAACCCCATTCCTTGGCATACCATCTGCTGGAGATTTCACAGTCACTTTCCTAGCTTATTGTTGTTGAATTTTGTGTATAATTTATAACATCAAATGGGGGATCTACAGACAGCAGCATCACAAATTAAAAAAGTTGGCAACCAAAGTATTCATATTATCTGACATGCTTTATTCTCATCAAAATTGTTTTGATCTGCACACAGAGGCATTACTCACTGGAATAATCATATGCATATACCAATAGTAAAATAGTAAACAGTTTGTTTGTTTAATTGGAGTTTAATGTCAATTTTAACACAAGTCTAGGTCATATCAAGATAGTGTCTGCTTGTTAAAGTGCACACTGATGGCAACTTTATAGTATTGTGTCACTGAAATATCAAGCTGCACACACATTGACATGATACTTCACCCTGTCACATTATCCTGACACTGAGCCAACCAGTCCTTCTCCTACCAAAAATGCTGAGCACTTAGCAGGGAGTAAGAAGAGTGCATAATTCTAACATCTTAGATGTGATGTGGCAGGGTATTGAACCAATGACCTTCTGCACAATATGCTAACTTGGCCTTCTCCAAACTGAGTTACCAATGTGGTCCAATAGTAAACATACTGTATATGTCTATCATATGAATTTTGTAATATTTCTTAATTTAATGTTTCTCTTCATAATCTATTTCTTTTTCTTTGTCATCATTTTATAACAATCTTTTCATCATTATCTACTTTTCTTTGTCATCATATTACAACATACTTTTCATCATTATCTACCTTTTCTTTTTCATCATATTATAACAATTTTTCATTATTATCTACATTTTCTTTTTCATCATATTATAACAATCTTTTCATCATTATCTACCTTTTCTTTTTCATCATATTATAACAATTTTTCATAATTATCTACCTTTTCTTTTTCATCATATTATAACAATTTTTCATCATTATCTACCTTTTCTTTGTCATCATATTATAACAATCTTTTCATCATTATCTACCTTTTCTTTTTCATCATATTATAACATACATTTCATCATTATCTACCTTTTCTTTTTCATCATATTATAACAATTTTTCATCATTATCTACCTTTTCTTTTTCATCATATTATAACAATTTTTCATCATTATCTACTTTTCTTTTTCATCATATTATAACATACATTTCATCATTATCTACCTTTTCTTTTTCATCATATTATAACATACATTTCATCATTATCTACATTTTCTTTGTCATCATATTATAACATACATTTCATCATGATCTACCTTTTCTTTTTCATCATATTATAACATACATTTCATCATTATCTACATTTTCTTTGTCATCATTTTATAACATACATTTCATCATTATCTACTTTTCTTTGTTATCATATTACAATATACATCTCATCATGATCTACCTTTTCTTTTTCATTATATAGTATAACATACTTTTCATCATTATCTACCTTTTCTTTTTCATCATATTACAATATACATTTCATCATTATCTACTTTTTCTTCTTCACTATAATTGATCCTCCTTTAAAAGTAATTCACTATTATTTCCCTCTTCACTTGTATGATCTATTTTTTCTCTCTCCCTATTTCATCATCTTTTGCATCTTCCTCTAACTGCCAAGGGATTATCTCACTTGTTCTCATCCTTGTCATCCACAGTAAGTATCAGCACCCCACTCCAGTCCTTCTGGCAGACACCTGCAGTGTATTCTAATGGCCATAACCACTTATCCTGCCTCTGTTTTTCTATCATTAAAGGCTACTGACCCTTGACAAGGTCCTATTTTAATTTGAAAACAACAGCTTCTCTGCAAACTAAAAAACTTTCCCATGGTCAAATTAAAAAGGCCTCACATGAGCTAACAATATAAGGAGTCAGTAAGAGCCTGGTTCACTGTCAATGACAAACAAAGGAGGTAGCCCTTTCACTTATAAGTGCTCCCTACTGAGTCTGGCTATTGGTGAAGGGTCAATGATAATAAACTAAGTCCTCTTCTGCTAACATTCCACTTCTGAAACAATAAGCAGGTCAGCTGTCACGGGGAGTTATCATACCATTCTTGTGTTTTTCTAAGTGCCAGTGCTGTCTTGTTTTAACTCATTAGGAGACATCAGACACCAGTACAATGCCAATTCACTGGGATTGTGTTAACTATGAAAGTCCCACTGTACTGCTACAGATGGTTAACTCGTAAACACTCAATTCAATGCAACCCCTGCTTACTATACCCATGAGAACCATTTTTGCACATTTTACTTTCAAAAAGAAAGTCAAGCTGTAAATATGAAATATTGCACAGAAAGTTCATTACTGGTGGATTGTATACACTGTGATGAGGTGCCGAGATCTGTCACTTCATCTATAAGTTTAATTGCATGTCCGACATACTTCTAGTTGAAAATCGGTTCTGACCACTTGTAGTTTATGGATGATTGCCACTTCTGACCAGTACAAATATATTCTAATTTTCACCAACTTTCAACACTGTGTTCCCAAACACAAAGCAAATATTAAGACTTGTTTACAGAGAAGGGAGCTAGAGAGACAAAATAATAAACAGATTTAAAAGAAACTTTAATCTGCAATCATAACCAGTTTTTAGTTAAAAAAAATTTATTTCACTCTAATGTCTTTTATACATCCATATCAAGTTCCTTTTTATTGCTTAATATTGATCTCTACCAAACATGAATTGATGCTTTCCATTTTTTTCATAAGAAAAAAGTTTCAACGAACTGTTTTAGATTTAGCATAAATATGGTAAGATATAGTTACAAGTAAAACAAAGAAACTTCAACATCTTTGAAATTCTGTAATTGTTTTCACTAGACAATGATCCATTTTGTTATTTCTAACCATTACTCAGCACCTGTTTCTTGACATTAAAACAGTCTCACTCTTTGATTGTCTTCACACAAATATGTTTATTGCTTCATTTGTCTGTGTTTAGAAGATTACAACAGGAAGATAGTCATTATGAAATCAATTTAACTTTGAGCAATAAACACATTCTACAAGTTTGTCTTCCCTTATTTTAGCAATTCCTCTTTAGTGTAACAAACAAAGGGGAATAAACTGCAAGTGTTTAAGAGCTCAAGAGCTTTTTTAAAAATATGATTTTGACATCATTATAATCAAAACCATAAGATGAAGCATCAACAAGCCATATGGGGCAATTGTTTCAGGATGTGAAGGCACAATTGCTGTAAACAGAAAAACAATCATTCTTAAGAAGGTTTCTACCTCCTGTTTAAGAATGAAGACTTCTAGCACTTGAATCATGACGGTTTTTACCTTCAAACAATAAAGACTTCCACTGCTTCAATAATGACTATGAAGACTGTTTTTACTAAAATTACTAAAGACTTGCACTCCTTGCATAATAACTTGAACTTCTGAACAGGAAAAGCTAGTAATTTGTTTTTGATAGCTGAAGCATCTACACAAGTCTATTAAAGACAGTTTCTCTTTCGGTTCCCCAAGCTGTGAATCTTTGCCTAGATCTTTTAATGTTTTAAAATGTCACCATTAGGTCCTGATGGGTGGTGGGATAAAAGCTTAAGGTCATAAAAATCTGCATACAGACAGATTCTCTTCAAGAAAAAGCATTCCAGGACCTGCCAGTTCACTAAACTGCAGTTTAAGCACATCATTGTGTCCAAACAGCCCGGAAATACTTTACAAAGCGTTTCAGGTCTTAAAGTCTTCACCGTCTTTACATCGAATTTTAAGGGTCATGTGATAATTAAATAGTCACCATGTATTTATACGTACTTAAAATTACAGAGGTATATCAGCAATATTGGTTTTATGTTTAGGGCTTTTTGTTTCGGTTTGATATATCAATTAAACTAGAAAACTCTGAAAACTATTAAAATAATCAAGTAAGAAAAAGATAGATAATATTATGACTTGTCTTTAAAACAAAAAAATGCAGAAGTTAAAATTATGCAATGTCTAATATAATTTTAGCTATCAAAATTAATTTTAGAGTGAAGGAATCATTTATTTTTCGAATTATTTAACACCAGAACTGGATGTTATCCCCCTCTCTCTTTCTATTATTCATCTGTAAAAACGTAATACCTTTTCACTATTGGACCCAGTGATCTAACATTAAGACTGTTAGAATGAAGCTGCAGCACAGAAAAATCACCAGAGAAAAGCAAGCACTGGTTAATTATGTGTCGTAATCCTTTGTAATCCGTGTAATTCAGCAACACTTTGAGGAGGTATTTATCACAAGAGAATGAAATGTTATAAAAATATAGCATGGTAGAGAAGGCAGCATTTGTACTATACAAGTGCATTAGCTGAACACAAGTGCAAGTATTTATGTTGGTTAAATAAATCTGTATACAATAACCACCACAATATGGAGGCCCTACAACTCTAGCAGGCAAGCTATGTTCATTTCTCAGGCTTTTATTTTGCTTTACAAAATGGATATAAAGTCGGGACAAGTGAAATCCATTAAATTATAATCTCAGTCATAAATAGGGGACATAATGAAAACAGAGCAGCGTGAAGCCGTGGCGTTATAATACAACCTGGTGCTTTCGGATTTCTACCCAACAAAACACGAAGAATACATCGCAGGCATTGTCCGAGACTGCTCTCTATCAAACAGGAATGAAAGAGAAAACGTGAAATTGAATTGTTCACACTAAACTAGGTTTCAATATTGTATGTTTAATGAAAACAGTGTATTATACACAGGATTGTGAAACTGGAAGAACTTGTTTTTTCTTGTTTTTATGGGTCTGGTTGTGCTGCAGTCAATTTCATGTCAAGCTCTCCCACCACCCAGACTTTAATTACATCCAAGTAATAAACAAGCTTTGATGCTGCATAATTCTGTAACTAAACAAATCACATCTTTCTATTCTATTCTACATTTTAAAAGTAATTTACCTGTTTTGAATTTAGCCCATGAGGTTTTACAGAAATTATTTTTACCTGTGATGAATGTGATTGTTAAAAATGAACAAACCAAAACTTAAATCCCAATTTACAAAATTCTCTTAGATTCGATAAAAATGTTGTATTTTGTATACGACTTATTTCATTAACTGAACATAAGAATATCACTATGTCATCAAACTTTTACAAAATATTTTATTAAAGAAGCAATTTATGATTCTAAATAAATTCTTTCATTTATATACCAACCATTATTTCCATGATATGTCAAACAGTTTCCAGCATCTATCAACAAAGTGGTGCCACACTTTGAAATGACTTTAAATACATCCATGTCGGGCAAAGCTAAATCCATACCAAGATGAAATACTTTATCTTCTGCATCCAGGATAATTTTTTTATGATATTGTTTGTGTATTTAATAACCAATATGTATGAATCATCACTAGGGTTAACTTTCATCAATACAGTTTCCTTTAAACAAAAAAATAATCCTGGATAAGTTGCTTCTATCAGCAACTTAAAATTTAGTTATTTATACATGTACAATGAATTAGAATTCCTTGATAATTGTCTTTGTTTTTTAACACTTTTTATTCGCACAAATCGAATAACAGAAATATCTACATCCGAAATCTTAAAGGCTAAAGATCACCTATAAAATCTATTACATTACTGTTCATATCCATTGAGATTGAAATAACAAAACACTGATTTTTAGGAATCATATCTCTTCAAATTCTGCTGCATTTTCCCCCCTCAACCCGTAATGAAATGCACATGCATTGACGAATGACAAGATCTGTATCACCAGTACCAACACATTGGCAGTAAGTTTTAATATAGAACACAATGAGACCTGTCACTGTGGCTCAGACAATGGTGGGATTACACAGATTATAGACCTTACTTACATCATCATCATCAATACACATTGTTCAGGCTTGTTACAACAGGACAACAATGCCAACCGTTACATCACACTTACCTATTGTCTGCTACAAATCAGCAGGGTCATTAAGGTCCTACTGGTATTATATATGATCAATAATAATTGTGGCATAGATGTTAACTATTAATACTTTAGAGAAGATTAATGTTTTAATTGTTAAAAGCTTTTATTTCTGCATTTACTGTAAACAAGCTCTTTTCTGTAAAAGTTTAAATTACACAACTGCTATCTGCTGGTATAGTTTGAAATTGTTTTTAAAAGAGTACCATACAAATGATCAATTAGTGACTACAAATGTAACATTGCAAATATAATCCAATCCCTGTTTCAGACAAAGTTTTACAGATTTGTGTATAAATAAACAGATTTTGTCTATCACAACAGATTATTTGTACAGTACCTGAACTATACAACAATTTATGATTATCCCCACAATAAAGGGATCGCATTTATACCCTTAAGATGACAGAGGGATGACAGTAATCCTACAAGTGGATTACAGATCTCTATTGTTGAAGGGATTACTTCCCCTGATATTGCGCTCTCCAATCTCCACGACAAATAATGTTGTAATCATTACAATCAACTATCACCCCACACACCTGCACAAAAGAACAGGTAAATACCATATATACACAAATCTGTAATATATACAGGTGATTAAAGGTAGACAACTACCATGATAGTATCTGTATATACATAAGAAATGAAACTTATGACAAAATTATTCATTGAAAGTTCATAAAACTTTCATTATCTATGAAAAATTATTAACTGAACAAAATGAAAAATATGACAGAGGTTAGAAACAAGGTTTATTTGATTTCTAATATTGAATCTATTAATTGATATTTGGTTAGATAGGTGTAAATATATTAACTTTTACTGTGCACGGACCCTACTGTGTAGAATCAATATTGAATGTTGTTTCTTCTTCAGTTAACACATATGAACATGTTATTTCATCTTTTAATATTTTCCATAAAGGGTGGCAGGACATATCACCTTTCCTAAGTATATGGTTAAACAGTGCTATTTTTTGTGCACACAGGAACGGTTTCCTGTTCTTACTTGTCCAAACGTCAGAGAAATAATCATTAACAATAGTGTATGATATCAAACTGTTTGCCTATTGGATTATCAAGGCATACACCCTGAATGCTACACTGCTTTGTGGTCTATAAGCCTCTACAATAGGGTATTTGATGACTTCATGTTCTGTCTGGCCAGTTTAACAGCTCAAATCACACCCACTTCTAACAGGTAAACAATGGAAGATCGGCAATATCACAGCTCGTGGCTGTCACAACTCAATAGAGGGTGGGATTCCATCACTACGACATGCTAGTGATACCTTGAAAATCAATATCATGTTTGTGGACAGGGTGTGTATTACCAGGGATATTTAAATTTGATGAAACAACGCAACTGTATACTGTTTGTGTCAGCTTCTCACTAGGAGTATATAATAAGTGTGACGTTTGACACCTCAAAATTATAACCTAAAATTAATGCCTAATTTTAGTCCATTGAATACATAAAATTGTTCATTATACTGTCAATTCTATATTGGTTTAAGAAATGTGCTAATTAAGGCTAAACGAAAAAAGTCATAAGTCAATTCACTGAGATTAAAAAATCAGCTGCACTTTTTTAGATTTATATATTATTTTGTTGCTTGAAAAATTTCAAGGACACATTATAAAAGATTTCAACAATGATACATTCTATTCTTATATCAACCTGCCCAATACCTGTAGTTATTAATATAAACCATTACTTTTTGCAAAAAGTATTTCTTGAACAACAAATATTGCCATATTCATGAATGAGTCTTTCCAATTGCTACGAACTAAAGAAATGAACAAACTAAAGATGTCTGTTAATCATCATTCATGCTTTAAATCTTCAAGGAAAAGAACAAAGTTGATTATGTCCGATATTCATATCTCTTAATAATTTGATAAATATTTTCTCACATTTCTTAGCAGAGCGTTTTACTTTTATAGTTACATTCCAAGTGACAATATTCTCCACTCTTATTGAGGCAACACCCACATCAAAAAGACAGTGTTTCAAATATCATCCATTCATAAAACTCTAGTGGAGTCAATCGGTTTATCTAATAAACAGGTATTCTATAATAAATGTATCAAATTCCATCACATTTTTCTAACCTTTATTTTAAAAAATAACAATTTATCAAGGATAATCATTGTTTGTATTTTCTAAGGTAAATGTCAATTGCAGATGTAACTGTATTTATATGTTTAGTAGCAACAAAATTGTTCAGGAATATATCTAGAACTGATCTATTCAGGTTCGTCATAAATGACAGTAGAAGACAAAAGATATTTAAACCAATTTCAAAAATGATATTTCGTAGGGTGGGTCCACCAATGTAATATTAATCATTCTGTAAACTTTCTTTAGTCAATATGTTAATTAAATAAATTTGATATCTCGTACACAATGTTTAAAATTCATGATATTCATTAACTTCCGCAGAACTATTTTCAACTTCAATTGTTGTTTTTTCCCTTTTTAATTTCCCTCCTGGTGGTATACAACAATAGCTTGCTTTATGTCAGGTGCACTATTTGGATGCCATTTAAAGTAGAAGTGATGGATAATCCTTTTTCTTATTTACATAAAATTGTAGCCTTATAAAGATATCAAAAACTTTTGCCAAAAAAGACCACATAAGCATCCAAAAGATACTTTATCTGATCCAGGTCATTTTGATGTTTATAATGTTATAACTTTCCTTATGGTGGATCTCTGCAGCCGTTACTCTCAACAGCACTTAAAGCAAGATTAAAATAAAGAAAACATATAGCAATAATTTTTAATTTCATTCCACTTGAAAAACATCAAATTTTTAATTTTTAAAAAGTAAGACGAAGCCAATTACATTCAACAAGAGTAAACATATATCACATAATATGGGAATTCTCATGTGCAGAAGTTTCATTTTTCAAAAAAATTAAAACTAAATAAAATGATAAAAGGAACAGAGACTGGATTGTGCAGTAAGCATACCTATCTTACTGTATCTCTGGGGAGGGGGAAGAATAATAACAACAGTAGACTAGAGATGGAGTGAGATATACAAACAGTGGGGGATTATAAAGTTAATCATACTACTCTCATTATTTATAAATATCTCAATGGGGAGGAACAGAGAATAACCCAGAACACAGAATTCAAATCAAAATATTCCAAATGGGTATCTCTCAATAGCCACATTTCCACAGACAAAAGTAAACTTTAAGTCAAGATATGATATTAGTAATAGATAGGGCATTAACCTAGTCCAAAATGTCTCCTTACTTCAAACAAAGTGATTAGCACCATCTGATGCTAGGGCTGATAGTGTAACATGTGGCCAGATAGAACTTGATAACGCTCTGAATCTGGACACAAGAATGGCCACAGAAGTTAAATTATTAGCTTTCTTCTTAGCATGTCAGCTCTAGAATTGAATTGTGAAATTGGATAAGGCAGCATGTCATAAAGATATGTTTATATACTACAGGATGGAGACTTCTGTTTGCATGCATTCAAATTGTTACTCCTTTACTTCTCTTATGTTCAACATCAGTTATCAAGATGAAATTGTCTTTTTCTTAACAAAACATTGCTCTCTTGTAAGAAAAAGTTATCTTAAGGATGCTTGCAGGATACTTGCTAATAGTATGGTTAAAAATATTTGCCAGTTTGTAGTATGTTTAAGGATGCTTGTCAAATTGCAGTATGGTTAAGGTTGATTGCCAGTTTGCAGAATGGTTGTGGATGCTTGTCAGGTTGCAGTATGGTTTAAGTATGCTTGCCAGTTTGCAGTATGGTTAAGGATGCTTGTTTGTTTGCAGTATGGTTTAAGTATGCTTGCCAGTTTGCAGTATGGTCAAGGATGCTTGCTAGGTTGCAGTATGGTTAAGGATACTTGTCAGTTTGCAGAATGGTTTAAGGGTGCTTGCTAGGTTGCAGTATGGTTTATGGATGCTTGTCAGTTTGCAGTATGGTTTAAGGATGCTTGCCAGTTTTTAGTATGGTTAAGGAGGCTTGCCAAGTTGCAGTATGGTTTAAGGATGCTTGCCAGTTTGTAGTATGGTTTAAGGATGCCTGCTAGGTTGCAGTTTTTTGTTAAGGATGCTTGCTAGGTTGCAGTATGGTTTAAGGATGCTTGTCAGTTTTCAGTATGGTTTAAGGATTCCTGCCAATTTACAGTATGGTTTAAGTATGCTTGTCAGTTTGCAGAATGGTTTAAGGGTGCTTGCTAGGTTGCAGTATGGTTTATGGATGCTTGTCAGTTTGCAGTA
>JAUMGZ010217974.1:488-11615 GCA_032359645.1 Pododesmus macrochisma
CAAATATTGTCATCACACAGATTTGGGTGTAGAAGCTATGCTAAATTAAATCAGAAATTGTTAACCTTATCTGTAGCATTTCTAAATGGAACTGTCACAGCAATTCCTGAAACATCAAATGATCTTTGTCTTTAAAAAAAAAAATAATATTCATTAAAATGTACTCAAACTAAACATTTAATATGTATTCTACTGGTCCATTAACAGGATTAACAAAATGTGTTAATAAATCAACAATAAAATTTATATAATGTTTCCTCTATTCCTAATCCTTTAGAGCTGGTTCCAAATTGGCCAATATCAGTTTCTTATCTTCTGGTTAATCAAACTAATGGCAAAGTTGTTTAAGTTTATTTAATATTGATGTAGTCAACCTTTGTCAAAATTCATATTTTGAGTCATTATTTGAATAAAACAATTGCAAATACTCTTAATGTTGACATTACATTAATACCTTTAATGAAAACTAATCTGTGCACAGCCTAGAGCCCAAATATTGTCATCACACAAATTTGGGTGTAGAAGCTGTGCTAAATTAAATCAGAAATTGTGAACCTTATTGGTGGCATTTCTAAATGGAACTGTTACAGCAATTCCTGAAACATCAAATGATCTTTGTCGTTAAAAAACAAAAAGATAATTATTAAAATTCACTCAATCTAAACATTATGTATTCTACATCTTTTAATTAATTAAACTGAAAGTGTGTGAAGACTAGACCTTAAAGAGTATTATTAATAAGTATTTTATGTCACTAAATGCAAACTAAATGGTCAGTTTCATTTGGAATCTGAAAAATTAGTTGTGGAATATAGAAGTTGTAGGTTGAGATCTACTGGATTTTTGCCATGTTTTAAAACTAATTATTTGTATCTTGCAAAGAATTCATGATTCATTGTTGAATATATAATATATGGTTACATTTTCTGTCAATATTACAGTTGAGGTACACCTTCAAGAAGATTATGTTGCTGCAGGAACCATTGTTAGTGGTTGGAGCTTTCTATCTACTTTTCCTCATTGTCATTGTTTACGTCAGACTGGATTTTTCAATAACCAAGGTTTGCATTTTGTAGTTGATCTTTTGTGCTGAAAATGTATTCGAAATGATAATGAAAAAAGGTAAATGTTTTAACAGTAGTTAAACAGTATTTTAACTGTTGCCACCATTCTCACTTTTCATTTATTTATATTATGAGGTAAACTAATTTATATTGTCTTCAGTAACTCCACAACAAAATGAAACTTATATAGGATTCTTTGTTTGAATTGATGTACAATTATAAGTACTAATCAATTAGAGGACATTGCAGTTGTCCAACACTTCTTGTTATTATTGTGTAGTATTGTTTTTACATGTATATAAATGGAATTTTTCTGTGTAATAAACATTTGTATTTCATTGAACAGGATGAAGCAAAGGAAAGTAAGATGCGTGTGTCAAGTTTGGTTGAGGATGTTCAGAGTGCTCAGGACAAGCGTAGTGCACTCTATCAGAGTTACGACGATGCTGTCAACAAATATAAAAGTACCAAGGAGAGTGGCAACTTCATGACAAGTCGCAAGAAAATAGATGCCGATTATCGGCATCTGACGCAGCAAATTCATTCTTTACAAAATCAGCTTAAAGCTGAAGGCTCTGACCTAACTGACAAGGTATAAAATCAAATAAGGGAAACAATTAAGTATTGGTTTGATTTTACTCAAGTGTTTACAGTTTAAATACATACAATGTTAAAGTAAAAATGTGTTATCTGAGGGATAATGGTCGGTTCCCTGCTACAGGACATTACATCTATTACATTTTTAAATTGTTTTTGTGGAGGGAAAATTGTGCAAAATAAACTTAGATTACAACATAGTGCCAAGTTCAGGGGCCAAAACTAAAATTTGATATAAAAATTGTTCAAATATAATCATTTGAAGTTTTTCAGAAGGAATATTTAATCAATCGAGCATAGATAGTATCAATACTTACCCATATTCTCACTTAGATTATACAGTACTAAACTTTTACTTTAAGCATTCTGTTTTTGGAATTTATATTAATGATAGAATCAATTAATCTATTGATAATTATACATTGCAGTGTATTGATGTGAACTTTTTATTTTATCATTGCAGGTTGGTGAACTTCAGAGACTTGACAGCACATACAAAGACCAAATAAATGTGGCCATCACTGCTGCAGAAAAACTTGTTAATGGGAAAATGAATAAACAAGTTTATGTAGATAATGAAAAGGCAAACACTTCAAAGCGAGAAGAACTTTATCAAAAAATGGAAACTCTGAGAGCAACATTTTAGGGACAATGTAACTAGGTGTAAGGGAAAAGTGTTCTCAAATTTTATCAAGTTCACAGAACTCATTTATCTTCATCCAAGTTGTAAGATCTACTGCGTAATTTATTGTCTAACAAAATGGAGAAGTTATGTTAATAAATGTTACGCAAATTAACCAAACAACATTAAGCATTTATGTTTCCCTTAGCTTGGCTTTGGGAACCTTATAATTTTTTGTTTTTACAAAAATATTTTGTAAATTATTATTTGTAATTGTAATAAAGTGAACTAGAAAAGTCATGCATTTCAGTTGTTTTTTCCTCATTGGCTTTTCTCTAGTTGTGTTCTCTGAAATGTTAGTCATGAACTTGAAGAGTCTTAATGGTTGCGAAAAATCTAGACCTAAAATTAAAAATCGTTCATCATGGCTGAAACTTTTCTTAGCTCACCACAACTTTTGCTCTGATGAGCTATTCAGATCATGCATCGTCCTTGTTCAATGTCGGATCCAAATTCATTAAAACCAGAGCTTTTATTTTGCACTTAACGATAAAGCATTATATATAATAAGAAGTCAGATCAGCTTAGATATACGCTACAGGTGTCCAATAAGGATCCATATGAATAGCAGGAGAAAAGACATAGACAGACCAATTATAAGAACACAAAAACTCATCCATCAAAAGTGGCATAAGAAGTCCGACAATACAGTACCAAGATGAAAATAGTATTGACCTCAAAACGATAATGCATTTTAGTACAGGAATTACAACTGACATTTTGAAGATTTAAGTGAAGAAATGTTTTGGAATTAATTTCTGCATTGTCAATAAAATGTCGGCAAGTGGAAGCATTTTTCAACCTCGTCTGATAATGAAGGTATGAATGGCCATCATGATTTGTCTTTTGTCGGCTATTGATGTAAGGTTAAAATGATCGACTCCGCCACTAGGGGGGGCAAAAAGGGGAAATTTTAAAACAAAAATGCACATTGAAAAGGGCGTATTAGTAAATTTTTGGCATTTGAATATTTTTGACCCCAAAGTCATGCTTTGGAAGAAACTTGGCTCTCGATACCCCAATGTTACCACATATACAAGCAATAAACTCTTGGCTAAATCTGAACCCCCTTCCCCTAGGGATGCCTACTATACAGTTTGGACATAATTGGTCGGGTACAATGTAGTTTTAGACGAGAAATAAAAAAAAGTTAACATATTTGCTATATAGTGTTGAACCAAAGATCTGGATTACAGATCTTTAGTTTAACTTTTACCGGTACCTTAAAACATGTTTAAAATCTATTTTTGATCCTAGGGTTGCTCTTTGAACAAACTTGGTTCTCTGTGCCCTAGGATAACTACATACCAAAGCTATTAGCCTTTGAAATGTTGTCAAATTTCCCTCCTCTTTGCCACCTGGGGGCCCAGACCCTTTATTTGAACAAATCTGAATCCCCTCCCCTAGGGATACTTCCAACCAAAATAGTTCAAATTGGTTCAGGAGAAGTGGAAAATGTGAAAAGTTAACGACGGACGAGGTTTGAAAATTACACCTTGGACATTCTAATCACAGTAATGTTACTGGAGGGCCTAGAGCTTATATGTAATGCTTACATATGTAGTGTCCTTAGGGCTGAAAATAAGTTTGTGCGACTTCGGGTTCAAAAACAGATTAAGCGTGTAAGCATCCTTGGGAAAGGGAGTTTATTTATGTAATGTATCTCGGCTTCATAATATTTTCTAATAAACTAGAAAACCTACAGCTTGATGCTTGTGTATGTACTGAAGAAACTTTGGGGGATGGAGAACAAAGTTTATTCAAAATGTGGCCCTGGGATCAAAATCAATTTATACATTTTAGAGTCAAAGGCCAAAACTATAGCAAATGTCAACTGTTCATATATAAATCATTGCACAAATTTCAACCAAACTTAGTACGAGAGATATAGATTTGTTCAAATGGAACGGCTTGGCCACTAGGGAGTGCCATTTGAAGATAACAGGAAGCCAAATGGGCCTTAACTTCTATCAAGTTTGAACAGGCCTGTAATTCAATTATGGTATTTGATTAGATTAATTCTTTTTAAAATTTTGTTACCGTAGGTTCTTCCTACCAAGTTTGATTGTAGTGTTAATCTTTGACCCAAAATGGTGACCAATTTTTGACCCAAGGACTACACCTTGAACGAACTTGATATTCAATGCCTGAAGGTAACTACATATACAGTAATTAAAACTCTAGGCCTTCTAGTTTATTTGATTTTAAAAATGTGTCAAAATGTCCCCATTCTGGCATTGGACTTGGGACCAAGTCCAATCATCAGAACAAATTTTAATTTTTAGTCCTGAGATTTGTTATAGCAGGGTATTCAAACATTTATTGACTGTGCACTATCAGTATCAATATTCGATCAACTTTAGTTCCTAAGCTATCCTGAGGGATACATTGCTAATTCCCATTTTCACTGTGCCAACACAAAAATTATGTTTATAGCATTGACATCCTAAGTTCTTTTACCTCCCTAGTTTTGGCTTTCTAGTTTTGGTAATTTGGGTCATGTCTATTTTAAATTCATTTTCCACTAAGAGGCTGTCGAAAGCAATTCATTAGTAGCTATGCTTTGGGTCATGGTTGAGATACCTTACTCATTTGGCTGGTTTGACGTCACTTTGAAAGGTTACATTTTTGGTGGCCGTCTTTGTTTGCAAGTTCATTCTGGTGGTTTCTTTTCATGTGACTATTTTTTGTTGTCAATGTCATTTGTTCTGATGATTTGTGATGATTTGTTTTTTCCAAATCAAGTTATCGCTCAGCCGACGAAGAAACACATCACCAAACAACAAGTTATATGACCTTCAGATTTATTTTTGCATGGAAACAATCTGAAAGTATGGTTTGACATAATCACGGAAATATGAAATGAATATGGCAGTACATGAAGCTTGTTAAAATCTGTACAAATGGACACCAGTTATAAACATTGTTTATCTACTAGTACAGTCCTGACAATTGGTATCATAACTACATGTATTTACATACTAATATATACATTATGTATGCCACATTGGACACCCAATACTACTTCGCAATATTAAAACCATGCTAATATTCACACACTGAATTCTTTTTACAACATTTACGACATTCATTCAAAAACCTTTTATTCATTTGAAACAAAAGATTTTTTTATAATATATAATCTATAATATTTACTTAAAGTAATTATAAAGTACGTAGAAATATTTACACCAAACAAAAACGCTGCCTCCTTGTTTGGATATTCTATCAAACCATGATATAAATACACATCAACAGTCAACTAGTAAAACTTGAAAATATCCCAAGTTTGCACTGAAATGTTTACATTTTCAACATCAAAAATATATTAATATAGTTAAGACATTGACTCCATGCACTTACAATTAATGAAAAGACTGCATGGAATGAACATTATAAAACAGGCTAAACATCCAGATTAAATCTATCACACATTGAACTATTTGTTTCAAGGGTCAAGACTTGTAATTAAAGCTTTTACCTGTACTTGGTTATCTGAAAATTTTTAGCTACTTAACTTGGTCAATATACTGATAAAACATGTTTTACACTGGAATATTCAAGATTTGCAAACTTCAGTTATCTCCCTTTGACAAAGAACTTTGAAAATGTGGTCATTATTGCAACAGGTTTAATGCAATTCTAAATTTAAATGTTAAAGTTTAAAATGCCATAATACAATATTGATTTATTAGAATTCAAGACCCAAATCCCCATGATCAATAAACTTACTTCAAATTTGTATTACCTGTATACACCCCTATTTCTTCTAGGTATTTTATGCATATACCTCGACAAAAGTAATGAAATAATCCAGTTTTCTTGGTATGAAACATTATTAATAATACTTGTAGTTCAAGTGTGCCTTAATCAACAAATGTACCTCTTTTAACGCTTGTATATAGAATTCATTGTGTGCAAAAACAGAATAATTGTACATGTACATTACACACAGAAATATTTACAAAGTATACAAATGATATGGCTAACTTATAATTCATGTATCACAATCCCTTGAAACAAAACATCGATATTCAACGAGAAAATTGCATGAAATTTAGACAATTGTATGAGCGTTATGAGGCACCCAGTTATAATCAAGTGAAGTACAACACATCAAGTATTGCTGAAGTTTTGTAATTTAGACAATTGTATGAGCGTTTTGAGGCACCCAGTTATAAACAAATGAATAACAACACATTAAGTGTTGCTGAAGTTTTGTAATTTAGACAATTGTATGAGCGTTTTGAGGCACCCAGTTATAAACAAGTGAATAACAACACATTAAGTATTGCTGAAGTTTTGTATTCAGTCATCTGTTATTGCACTCCTGATTTATACAAGTTATGTCCTACACTGCTGTATGTACATCAACAACTTTCCTTGGTACTGTTATGCTATAAAACATGGTGAGATTCTCCTATTAAAAGTATATACGTACAGGTCATAGATAAAAGAACAACAAGTTAAAGAAAGAACATCATTAAGTTGTGGAGAAGACAGAAGGCAAATTCAAAGAAATGATTGGTTTGATTCCTCTATCAAAATAGTGTACATACAACACGGCAAGATATTAAGCACACAATGCACAATATAAATATCAAGCTAATTAGTAATAAAAAATAGTCAAAAATAGTTATGTATCATAGTGAATCTTATATACATTAACAAGGATATGGATTAAGGAAGACCAACTTTCATATATCTGGACAGGTACCCGGTATGTATGTTGAGCCATCACCCTTAATATGGCATAGCATTCGACACTAAAAAAGATTTTACAACCTTGCATTAATCAATTGGTTTACACATACCCCAGTTCGTCATGAACTGATCATGAAGCTACGTATTGTTGCGCTCATCTTTGTTTAATACTAACTTATATTATTAACAAATAAAAATTTACGGACTTCAAAAAATTCATCCTCTGAATTCATTTAATAACAAATGCGGTATTTTTTGTTGCTATATTTGAATATTCAAATGAAACAGGACAAATACATGATATACACGACAGCATACTATACACTTCTATGATATGTATATAAAGTACTCTGTATTGTCGTATTATTTTAATAACTTACAAAAAGAATAACATGTACGATATTTAAGTCTCCTTTTCTACTTTAGATTCTTAACATAGATGAGGTTGTTACACAATAAGTTGCTACTAAATGTTTGAAATATGCAAAAGTTTAGAAATAACAAATGACAAAAAAAAGAAGATGTATTTTAAAAATACCATTTCTACAAGTGAAAACTTGCGTTCCTTTTTGCTATTTGAAGGAGTAAAGAATTTTTAACATTTATAAAAAAATAAATGAAACATTAATAAACTTATAAAACTGTAATATGCCGTAAACATTTATGTCTCAATAGCTAAAGACAGTAAAAATTGTAATGAGGGACTTAAAAAAAATAATTAAGGAAGGGCCTCAGAAAAAAACTTGTTGAACTAAGATTTTCCAAAATATTATCCAGGTAAAACTGATTAAACAAAACAATATACGGTAACACATCCACAAGAAAATTAAGTTGATACATACAGTTAATATTATCAAGATGCTAAATTGTTCTCAAAAAATTCACCGGTAGTGTACAGTATTAGCTTTATTCTTTTTCTTATTTTTTTCTCTCAATATATTAATTTAAAGCTGAAACTAACTTGTGCATGTATGCAATATCAAATTAGAAATTAACTATGTTTTATCTTTAAAGAGTTCTGTTTTAGACATAACTTTATCACCTAAATTATCCCTCAAATATATAGTACATATATATCAATCAATAGAATCCTATTTGCATATTTAATTTGTATTGAATAGTAGGAACTTAATAATGTTTTATCTTTTAAATAATTCTTTTCAAAATATTTATGGTCTAAATTACTTGTCAAAGACAGAGTACATCAATATACAATTGAGAGCTACATGTAGCTGTCGTCGGTGGCTTTCCCCCTAAACTTCCCCAAAAGATATATTATAAAATTTGGTATATTTGAATCATAGGCATGGGAAGAATGCCAGACAATTTACTCAAGATATATATAACTTTACCCTTAGAATATTTTTTATTGAACCGATGTACAGAAATGATTGTGTGGAACAACTTCAATCATACATTTCCATTTACAGCCACCTTGACAATCAAAAAAAATTTCTTAAAACTATCATTGTCATGTGGAGATGAGTTTAAGTACATATTTCTATTTTTAGTTTTAGTAAAGTGACCTTGACCTCTGATCTATGTGTCCAAACATGATAGGGTTTATCATTTCCTTTTAATGGAAAAAACCAAGTTTGGCTTGAATCTAAACATACCGGTATTCCTTTTTTATGCAACAGAGATTTGATTTTAACGTAAATACCGAATATTAATGGGGTTCTTCTTCACCTTATAGGGAACCAATATTAATATACCCATTTAAGTTTGAATCTAAATAACTTAATGAGCAGCAATGAGCTCAAGTATAGATTCTACCGTAGTAACAGCGACCTTGACCTTTCATATATATATATATATATATATACCCATAATTAAATTAAGCTTTTTCATTACTACCACAGCACCACATCTTTGGTCAGGACTGAATCAAAACCAATGAAACTAAAGACATTGTATGAAAAAGAACTGAAGAATATATCTCCATTTTATGAAACAGCGACCTTGACTTTGACTTATAAACCCCAAAATCAATAGTGTCTTTCCTTTTCTAAAAGAGAACCAATATTTTAAGTTTATCTTTAATCCAACCAAGTGAATTATAGATATTGTGCAGAAAAGAACTCGAAGTACATATTAATTTCTGATAAAGATGACCTTGATCCTTGACCCTTAAACTTCAAAATCATCAGGGTGCTACTGACAATGAAACATTATACAAAATTTGATTTAAATCTTATCGGGAAAAAAACTTAAGAGAATATTGTGCAGAAATGAACTTGACTTCTGTCAGATGGACAGCATCACAGTAATATCCACTGATTTTAGTTCATGGATTAAAAATGTAGATAAAATAGAATCTATTTCAATAAGCCCTGAAGTCAAAACCAGCCTATGTGTCAAAAAAATGTTACAACAAGACCGGTATATATTATATACAAGAACTCATCTATCAAGTACGACGAGTTTTCTTAAACACAATAGGAAAGCCTTTGCCAGATCTTCGCTTTTCTGCTTTCATCTTCCACTTAGCTGAACTTGGAGCACTTTCACTCTTTTTCTTGATGATATCTTGAAGAGACATTGATGTATATGTATTATGAGTGTCATAACCCTTGTCCTTTGCACGTAAACATCGGCCATTACTGTCTGCCTTTCTATCTACACAGATCACCTGTTGCTCATTTGACTGAGCTTGGTGAGCAGCTGATGAGGATTTCACAGCATGAGAAGTCTCTCGTTTGATCTCTTTTTGGTTAACAGTTTTCTCTGTGAGGTTATTGGTGGAACTTTCTTTGCCCTGAGATTGATGTGTATTACTGGTACGCTCCGACACGGGCACTGACGACACAGAGCCTTTACCTATCTGCCATATCTTACCATCATGATACATATGCCGCACTTTACTCAATTTAGAAAAATGACTTGCTCGAGTCGACCGAGTTATATGATCAGCGGCGAATCGATTGCTACTTTGACTTGATTCACTGCTGATATCTGAGCATACACTCCCTTCTACTTCTAAAGGTATAACACTTGATGCTAAATTCGTCAAGTCACTTTTGTTATCACCTGGACTTACTATATCACCACTAGTTGGAGTCAGGGGTTCAATATTACTTTTACTGTCTGTACAGTCAGAGGTAGTTGATTCACACCCTATAACATCTTTTGATAGGTTAGAGGACCCAAGATATGACATGAAACTATCCTGCCAGGCACCAACAGAAGTCTGAATAGCACTAGGACTTGTTACTCCTACTTTCTCTTTGTCACTGTCATCATTAATGACAGGATCAGAGTGATCTTCACGCACTACACCAGATCCAGTTATCTCATCTACAAATGTGTTTAAGTTCTCAAAAGATGAAGGACGGTTCCCATGGTTACTAGAGGTACTGGAGCTACTTGAGGTGGACTTATAGTCATTTGATTTTACACATTTTTTACACATATCAACTATACCAGGATAACATGAACACATATTTCGTGCTAAACCTTGCTTCTCATTTTCTAAGTTTTTATCATCTTCTTTTGATATTTTCAATTTTTTGGATTCAGTAGTTATTCTTCCTTGGTTTTTATCTTTTCTCTTAATGTCTTTTCTGTTCCTGGTTTGTTTTGCTGAGATCGATGGTTCAAGTTCAGTGTCAGTATCCCTACAAGGACAAAAGCAAAATATCTATAGTGCAAATAGTTGAATCGACTTTCAATGACAAAGGCAAAATATCTATAGTGCAAGTCGTTGAATCAGCTTTAAATTAAACAATATAATTACTGCACATAATCATGATCATTGCAGAATATTTTTTCATTAAAATACAAACGCACCTCAAATACTTCAGCGTTTAAATGGGTTTATTCCTGAAGGGAATTGATTAATCGTGAAGTCTCGAATTAGAGGATGGCTGATGTCAGCTTTATATATACCTGTACTTCATCTTTACATGTCATCAACTGAAATATACAATCTATATTGGTATCTGCAGCCAGTCAATCACACGTCAACAAGAAAGTAATGAGAATGAAAACCTGCCAATGTAGTTGTGTCTATATATTGCACTTCTTGAAATCTACATGGTCAGACAGAAAACCTGCCAGTGTTTTGTACACTGTGTCTAT
>JAUMGZ010217996.1:0-21934 GCA_032359645.1 Pododesmus macrochisma
ACACGTGAGATTTTTGCTCTGAATGACAGATAGTCATTTCTTGGTCAAATCTCGATGTATAAAACTGTCAGAAAATATGTGAAAATTTCCTGAATTTTTCTCTATTTGTGTAATTTGCGGATCAAGATTTTGAAGCATAATTTCCCCCCAAAAAAGTGCGCAAATTACATGGGTTTTTACGGTATTTGTATGGTATTGAAATTACAAACATTAGTTGTTTAGATAGTTAAATTCAGAATATGTTATTATTTTTCTTTGGTACTTTCATACCATTTAATGTGTATGTATCACTTGGCTCTAGTGGTATGAGTACAAAGTAGACTTTTGTATAAAAAAAAGTTCTTGTTTCAGAAATTAGCTTCAAAATTTGCTATAGTCATTGCCTTTTTTGTGTTATTTATCTGAATTAAACATTGTTTCTTTAACTTTCAGAAAAAGAGTTTGGTAAAACAACAGAAAATAAGCCAGAGGTGGTTCCTGCTCACTGTACAGGTGGTAGAAGTTTAGGAAATGCTAGTAACCTTCACGTCCACGTTCCCCCTTGCACCACTTTCTCAACGCCTTCACCAATGAAATCACCTGACATAACACTAGATAAATCTCCGCTTCACCAGAGAACTCCAAGCACTGGTCATTCTCCCCAAAACATAAACTACAGAAGTCCAGGAAAAGGTGGCATGTTTCATCAAAACAGAATGGTCAGTGTTCAGTGTCCAGGACCTATGTTGAACGTATCACCATCCCACTATGTATCAAGTACAGAGGGATCACAGGGTGTGAATTGTTTTCCTACATCCCCTATAACGCCCCAACACATGCTAAGGTCTCCTATGGCCTCATCAATGAATCCTTGGTTTCCAGTGACAATGCTTCCACCACCTATATTACAACCTCATCAAATATCTCTAAATTTCCCTCCACCAACTCTTTTTCCTTCAAATTCGCCCCTCCATTCTTCCCCTCAAACCCCTTCTTCAACACCACCACTTCATCACCAAAGACCATCATTTTTTCCACAAACACCTCCACCACTAACTTGTCAAATACATCCACTTCCTCTCCCCGTATCACCAGATCTTTCCAGTCAAATACACTCACGCCTTCCTCACACACAACCCCCACAACCTCCTCCATTGTCAGCACTTCCTCCCCAAACACCACCACTGCCTCCTACAACATCACCCCTCCCTTCACAAATACCTCCACTCTCTCCCACAACACCATCCTTCCCTTCAAAAACACAGCCACTCTCTTCCCAAATACCTTCACTCTCCCCAACAACATCATCCTTCCCTTCCAAAACACCTTCACTCTCTCCCACACCACCCCTCCCTTCCCAAACACAAACACTCCCATCTACAACAACTTCTCAATCAACAACAGTATTCCCTCCAAAATTGCTGCTCCCTCCTCAATTAGTACAACATTCTCTCTCAGATATACCACTTCCTCCTTCAACATCCCAACAGCATCACTCCACCCCCATCCACTTCCCTGGATCTTCACCACTTGTATATAAGTCTCCTACTATTCCTTCTTCTGTGCCAAATTCTTTATATTCATGTGATGTGTCTGATGTATGTACAAGTCCATCAAGACAGACTCCTAGTCACTCAAATTGCAATGTCCCAATGTCTCCCAAAATAGGATGTTTTAATCCAGCTACATTAGGTGCCAATAACAATGTAAACTTGAGTACGACCCACACAAATCAATCCTATACCTCTTGTTCTAATGATGGAATGGCTATGTCACATGGCTTGGAATGTAGACATATATCTTACAGTACTTCCTCACCCAATCTTCATGGTAATGGAATGATTAAAGAACAAACAACAGCAATGTCAGTGTCTTGTGGTAAATAAAACTTTTTGAATAAAACTGCTTATAGTTGATGGACAGCCTTTTATTGTTCAAATTGCATGGAAAATTTCAATTGAGTTCTTTTATAGCTGCTTTGCTTTTATCTTACTGTCAAGAATGAATGTTGTACAATTTGTATTTTTTAGCATGAAAAATAAAATTTTAAATTAATTTGTATTCAAGGGAGGTAAATCAATAAAGATACAAAAATTCAAAGGAATTTAATTTTCTAGTGTGAACAAATTCTAATTTAAACTTTTAAGAGCTGAAACAGATGTTTGATTATTTGCCAATGAATAATATAATCCCAACAATCAAATGAAAATGGCACTTGAATATACACAAATATCCCTTACAAACAAGAATTCAACATTAAACAATTGAGTGTAGAACCAATTCCTACTATCCTATATTAAAGAACGAAAAAAAAGGAAAATAATGTTCTACAAGTTTTGCAACAAATGGGTAAGATTGTAAAATTTTAGTTGATGAGATTACCAGAATCACTTACCAGGTCTACTTTCTCCAGAATGATTGGTGTGTGTGTACGCCATAAATGTAACATATATTAATAATCAAATGTCCCACTGATAACTAGCACAAAATTTGTCAATAATTCCCTTTTTTTCATACAACAAAAAGTGCTGTCATTCCCTTCGAACTTGTGAAATTGTTCAACAAAATGGTTTTAGACCTGCAGCATTTTCTTCTTGTTTTGGTCTTTGATGGTAAGGTTTATAATTTTTGGTTGAGATACCCTCTATGTTGTTATTCTGTTCAAATTATTTGAACAAGTGCTTAAATAAGAAAATCTGGAATTGTTTCATCTCTATAAATTTTTAACTTATTTTCAAAAAATTATAAATATTGAGCTTCTTAAATCTGATACAGAAAAAGAGAGAGATGGATAAGAGATGATTCTATCCATCTCTCTCTCTCTCTGTCTCTCTCTCTTATGATTCCTTTAGAATCTCTAGGACACCTTTTTCATGAGTTTGTACTATCTTAAGTTGTCGGCACAGTTTGATAGATTATCCCATTTTTGTGTACCATCAAATGATTATATTTGATTTTGTTCACATCGCTGACATTTTAAGTTGATTGCTTTCTTTAATCTGTATTTATGCATGCATCTTTAATCAAGCTTTCCTCCTAACATTTGAACTCTTTAACATGTTTCCGTTTTTATTAACACTATTCACTAATTGATATGTTTTTCAATAAGTAATTACTTAAATTTATTACCTTCAACATTTGATAGAAATCTTGTATTAAAATTAAGTAAATTGAACCTGTGTGAAAATAATATCTATTATTTGGAATTATATTACTTCAGGTCTCTTAGAGTATCTCTTTAAAGCATTTTTAACAGCTATTAAAAGCAGAAATTGTTTTGGAAATATTCAAAGCTGATCCAATTATCTTATTTGACTTTATACATTATTTGAAGTTAACTCGCAGGTAACTACAATCCATTGTACCGGTATGTATAATCTTAGAAGGTCAGGTTAAAATTATTTCAAACAAAGCCAGACACTTAAGACTATTATATAAACAAAATTTCTTTAATATAAAGTAAATAATTAGGACACTTGTAATTTGTTTGAAATTTTTCTCTTTGCTATTTCATTCCAGAATAATTACTTGATCAACCTTTGTTAAAATTGTATTACTTTGATTGCAGCCATGTCCACTTGTTATTATGATTCCCCTCATGACTACCATGCTGTTCCTCCACCTTCAAGTTTACTGAAAGAAGACCGATTGAGGGACGAGTTTAGGACCCAAGCACAAAGAACAGAAATAATCTGTTTGATGAATTCTCGGAAAGATTTAAACATCAGTGATGGACACACTACAGAATTGGCTAAAACAGATATTGATGAAGTTATAATGGAAGATAGTGACCAACTAAAGTATGATCAGGCAATGACTGTTGCAGGTGGCGACATGATAAATGATGCCAAGAGGATGAAAATGCACTTAGACATGCTTTCAATAGAAGCTCCTTCAGAGCAGAGTAAACGTGATGCACAAGAAATGAGAGCATTGTTGGACGAGACACTTGATCCTCCAGACTCAATTCATGGTAAGACATGTCAGAAAGATAATACAGACCATTTTAGTCAGGAAAAAACGGGGAAAGGCAATACTTCAAAAATGGCGAAAGAAAACCCTGCATCATTAATGTTAGAAATAGAAAAAAATAAAAACAAGGAGTCATCTAAATCTAATAAAGACCATCGTAAGGAAGAAAAAGACCAAATTAGATCATCAAAGTCGGAGAAAGACCAATCAAGGAAAGAAAATAAAGCATTAGAATCAGATAAGGAAGAATCCAATAAAAGTAGTAAGGAATCGAGAACAGAAAAACACAAGTCCAGCAATGATGGAAAATCATCAAAATCGGAGAAAGACCAATCAAGGAAAGAAAATAAAGCATTAGAATCAGATAAGGAAGAATCCAATAAAAGTAGTAAAGAATCGAGAACAGAAAAACACAAATCCAGCAATGATGGAAAGTCATCAAAGTTGGAGAAAAACAAAAGTAAGGATTCAGAATATGGAAAAGGCAGTAGTAAAGTAAAGAGCAAAGACTCAAAATCTGACAAAGAAAGAACCAAAGACAAGAGTACAGACGCAAAATATGAAAAAGAAAAAAACAAAGACAAGAAAAAAGACTCAAAATCTGAAAAAGAAAGAACCAAAGACAAGAATAGAGAATCAAAGTCAGAGAAAGACAAATCGAAACACAATAATAGACATTCAAAATCTGAGAAAGACAAAATCAAAGACAACAAATTAGAATCTAACGAACTTGGAGATGAAAACAGAACATCAAAATTTAAGGAGATTAATGAACCAAGGAAAAGAACAATATCAGGTAGTGATATTGAAAACAATAATTTTCTTGAAGTAAAATATAGTCCTGTTGAGGTAAAAATCAGTGAGTCATCCAATTCAGGCAAATATAAACACCAAAAAACTACTTGTGATGCTGAAAACAACAATAAAACAAAACACAAGGCTGATGAGGAACCCAACGGAGTTACAGCTGCTAAAAAACTCAAGTTAGATTTTAAATTTAAAAAGAATTTTTCACTGGCTAGTAGAGGAAAGAAAGAGTCGACAGATAAACAGATCAGCAGAGAAAACTCTTCACGTGTCACCGAGTCTTCTATGGAAATTAAGGTTAAAGACAAGTCTAGTCCTTATGGATCCTCTTCTAGCAAATGTCTTATTGAAGGGCAAAGCAAAAGTGTTGCTGATAAATTCAAGCATGTAGAGCAAAGGTACGTATTTAAAACTTTAAAATTAAAAAAAGAAGTATGTTGTGCAGTGTATTTTTTGAGATTTTGATTATAATTGTGAGTGTATAGTGAATAGTGTGTGTTTGTGATATGGCATACAAGTAAGAGGTTCTGTTGCCTCTATATTTTACTGGAAACCATTTGATAACTTGTACATGTTTTGTAGTGTGATATCAGTTTTGCCATTGTTGCACTGTACCTACATGTATACTGAGTTTGATGTTGTGTGTGATGATATATACATTAATATTGAGTCTAGTGTTCGTGTCAGTTTGAATTGGGCTACTTTATTTTCATACTAAGTGTATACATTAGCACTGATGCTGCACTTTAACTGTAATACTTTCAAAACTTCACGTAAATTTTTGTCCCGAGTCTGAATGGCTTCCTTATATTTTTCTAATCGCTTGCAACATTTGCTCAGAAAAAAATCTGAGAAACTTTCTTCAACTAGATCAGATAGAAATCATAGAGAGACTAGCAAGAAGCAGAAATTAACGAAACATAAAAGCTGGCTGGAATCTAACAAAGAAAAATATGCTTCGTCAGGTGAACTGCATGTTAAGTCAGACAAAATGTTAAGTTTGGAAATAACCTGTTTAATTGTTCATTTTACTGTCATGATTACTAATATCTTGTTAGTTATGGAATGCCAATATTTCAAATTCAAATATTAAGCATGAAAGAAAAGTAAGCATGCATGGCTTTCAATAAATGAATAAAATCAAAAACAGTATTTATGGTTAAGAATTCATCGACTGCAATAAAAGAAGTTCAAGTTATTATGAAGTATTAACCAATGTATTGGGATTTTTAGTCCATCAGAACCAAAGGTCCAAAGTGGACTTTTCTCATACATATCCAGTCCGTCGTCGTTAACTTTTCACATTTTCGACTTCTTCTCCTGAACCACTGGACCAATTTCATTCAAACTTTGTAGGAAGTATCCCTAAGAAAGGGATTTCAGATTTGATAAAATGAAAGGGCTTGGCGCCACTAGGGGGCCAAGGAAAAATTTCAAAAATCTTCTAATAAACTAGAAGTTCTAACTTCTAGATCTAGAGCTCAATGCTTTGGTATGTATATAGTAACTTAAGGTTAAGTTTGTTCAAGGCGTGACTCTGCAGTCAAAGTTGATTTTTTCTCCTAAATCACTCGATCAATTTCATCCAAACTTCATAGGAATTATCTCTAGGGAAAAGGGATACAGATTTGTTCAGTTGAAGGCAATAGGCCCCAAAGTGGTGCCACTAGAGGGGACAAAAGGGGCAAATTTGACAAAAATTCAAAAAATCTTCTATAAACTAGAAGGCCTAGAGTTTAATGCTTTGGTGTGTAGTAACTTTTGGGCATGGAGAACAAAGTTTGTTCAAGGTGTGACCCTATGGTCAAAAATATTCTGATGCCAAAAGTTGACTTATAGGCCTACACTGTATCTAATCCAGATGGACGTTCGGGCCTCTTGTTATGAATTAACGTTTTATTTTGTTGACAGGCTGCTGAGATTAATTGTATTTTTACTAATAATCTTTTAATTTTTGTTAACTTAAAACTTGTTTTTACTAACAAATAACAGTGAGCATGCCATCTAAGGACAAGTCACAATTGTCAGTTTTTGAGTTTTGAGATATTTTTATTAAACCTAAAAAAAAATACTATAACTATCGAATTTTAGCATGAAGGATATTTTTTTAGCTACACTTTAACTTGAGATTTGCTAAGCTTATGCTTTTAAAGCTTTAAGAATTATCTTGGTCTATTTTAATACATGATTAACATAGATAAGATATTTTGAAAGTGAGAATGAAATATTTTAATAACATTGAGTTTCATTGACTGTTTCAAGTACCTGTTATATTAAAGTGATATTATTTGATGGATTAACAGGAAATAACATTCTTGTAGTGATGATACTTAATCCAGAATGTTGTTTTTGCAGGTGCCATCCCTGGTTCACTCTGCAATGAAATTAAACATATGGCAAGAATACCAAAGAAAGGAAAACCTAGTAAGTCTGTAGAGAGATCTAGTCATGGAACGAATGTACCCATATCAACACCTTCATCCTTAGACACACACTTAGCTGATGCTATGTCTGTTGATCGTACAGAACAATTTAGATCTGGCAGAGTTACCGACGACTTGTTGGAATTATCCACAAATTGTAATCATAAATCAGAAAATAAGTTGAAATCTATGGATGTATCAAGTCGGAAAAATTCTCACAAAACACATTCAAAAAGTAACACTAATGGTAAAGCAAAGACGGGATATTCAACTGATAGGGAAAATGAGCAAGCAAAAACTAAAAAGGAAGAAAAAGGACAATTGATTACTGATCAGCAAGCTTCAAAACGAACTAGGCTTGATCAAACTGTTGTCTGTCAATTTAAGGACGATGACGATGATGTGTTTTCAATGTCACCAGCGTCTTCTGTAGGCTCAAGTAGAACTTCACCCAAAAAAGTTAAACCAGAAAAAGAAAGAAAATCTAGACAGACACGTAGGGGTAGTGAAAGGGTTTGTGAAGATTTAATGAGTTCTATCATGGCAAGTGCATTCAAGACAAATGCTCAGAGAAGCCGAGATTCCTTCGTTTTTATGGAGTCATTGGCTAGTCCTAAATCTGATGTAGAGATGGTAGAAGATCGCAATGAAGAGAAAAAGCCGCATTTCATTTTAAAAGATGAATTAAGTTCTACACAGGAAGACAATCAACAAGAAACCGTGCAAGACAAGAGTACCACTAACAAGGAAACTGACAAAACAACCAATAGAACAGCCTCAAATATATTCTCTACAATATTGAACAAAGACACCACAATTGGATCAAGAAGTGCTGGATCAGATGTTGTGATCCCAGGCCTGGGTGATTTAGCCCCATCTCTTGTCCCCTCTGGTAATTACAGCGAAGCAGAGATGGGCAAGATGGTTGTAAATCCTAAAAGGAAGGTAGAGAAAGCAGGCAAGAAGCAGGACTTGAGGATTACTACTGAAAACGACACCACTGGTTACTTCATGTTACTATCTCTGGATGAACTGATCAGACAGACCATAAATGGACATGGGTGAGTATAACTGTTTAAAGTCTAATGAAATATTAGTCAGGGTCACAATGTGGTAATGACTAAGAGTCTTCATTGTAAGAATTAAACTCATCTTTCAAAACTTTGATTATAAGGGAAGCAGCCATAGTCAAATTACACTGTTCTATATTTCTATATGGGTAATTTTTTGCTTTCTGAAGTTTGTCAAACCTTTGCACCAGTTCTTGACTTGAGTTCCCCTCTAACAGTTTTTGAAAAATTGATAAAACGATCTCCATAAAAATTTCTGAATGTTTCTAAATGTTTATACTTTTATGATTTAGTGTTTTGTGAAAATTTTGGTGACCATTTAAGGAAGGACACTTGTGGCTGTTTTAAGTTAGTCACTTCAAACTAATATTTTACTTAGTAAATTCATTTACTTTGTATTTGATGTTTTCATTTCTAGACAACGTGTATACAACTTGACTGCTGAAGAGAGATCTATGGTGGAGACTGTAAACCGTGTAATACATAAGCTACTGGTAAATGCACTTCACACTAGACAAGTGGAGGATGTGTCTGCTAATGTAGGGTTGGATAAGGCAAGAGAAGACTTGAACATGTTGGTCTCAAAACATGCAGTGGATGACATTGAACCACCCCTGGGAACCCTTGAAGGTTTGCTGGAGGAAGAAGCAGAACTAGGAAGAGGTGAAGTTTTGGAAAGAACACAGCCATTTTCATTCCAGGGGAAAAATTCAAACAAACCACAAGATGTGAAGAAACCTGTCTCCCCAGTTCGCATAAAGCAAGAAATCAAAAGTCCCGATGAAAACAACCCACCAACTGGTGAAGAAAAGACATCTGTTCCACCAAAAAGTAGCACTTCAGTCAGCATAACAATTTTATCAGACTCTGAGAAGTTATCAAAGGTAATGGGGCACTATATATTTGATTGTTCATTACATAGTGAATAATTTAACAGATAATTTGTACATTAACTGCTTGTCTTTTTCCGCCTGCCCATCGGTCACATTTTGTTTGGACTTTTTGATCCACTCCAACTTGGTAGGAACTAACCCTAGAGAAGGGGATTTAGATTTGTTCAGTTGATGGGAATAAGCCTCCGTTGGGTGCCACTAGGGAGTCAAAAATAGGTTAAACACTATAGCAAATATGTCAGCCTTTTAAGTTTTCCACTTTTCCACAACCACATCTGACACCCTTTTCAAGCAAAGATTCTGAGAAGAGGAAATAGATTTGTTCAAATTATAGAGCTTAGCCCAAGGGGATGTCACTAGGGGATCAAAAAGGAAATGAATTTCAAATTTCTTCCAATAAACTATTCAAATTTCTGACGAAAGTCTAATTCTGTTCATACAAGAGTTACTTTTAAAGTTCAAAAAAGAAATTTTGAAAAGCTGTTGCATGTACTTTTAATGGGGTTTGTTTTCAATGTTTTCAGGTTGGAGCAATGCGGACAGATAGTAGAAAGTCCAGACAGGAAAGACAGACACATCCATATAAGAAACCCAACAAACACAAAC
This sequence comes from Pododesmus macrochisma, assembly GCA_032359645.1. Taxonomy (NCBI): domain Eukaryota; kingdom Metazoa; phylum Mollusca; class Bivalvia; order Pectinida; family Anomiidae; genus Pododesmus; species Pododesmus macrochisma. The sequence goes on from JAUMGZ010217996.1 coordinate 9,751, forward strand.
GAAAGAATTCATGGTCATTTGATATACCATACAGGTATATTTCTTTATAATGATATTTTATAAGTCAAATATTTCCATCTTCCTCATCTCTTTAAATTCCCATCAAGGACTAGCCTCTCTAAGATGAAAGGGAAAATGTAGCATACTAGTAACTAACCATGCAAAATCACTTTGTTATGGATGGTGCAGTGAAAAGATGGAGAGTCAGACAATACAGACAATAAACACATGAACAATCAGACTTCAAGCTGGTGTTAAGTACCTCTTTTACATACAGGGAGTTTATGACTCAGGGAGAGGTTTACTGCTGACCAGTGTATTCAAAACAAGCATGGTATATAGAATACACATGGATATGTTTACAAAAATAACAATTCCCAATTACTCAATATTGTTACTATGCACACATTTGTAATATTTACCATGTGTACTTTGACACTTTTATAATAAGAAGTGAAAATATTGCAAAAAAAAGTCAAAATTTCTAGATAAAGGTTTAGTGTATCCTTAAATACATAGTGTATTCATAATAAAAATAAATACAAGATTACAACATGAATTGAACTTGTGTACATAATTTATTGTGTTCTTAACCAACTGATATTTCCCCAATACACCCATTTTATGCACAAAAATTTCCAATCTGTTGGACCCTGGACCCAGTTGAAAAAGCGTAGGAAAATCCCTGCTAGTGTTGTATAGTGGGTTCAAATTTACAAAAGATTACTGGTTACAATTGGTTGTGATAAGTTATGGATTTATATGTAAAAATATAGAGCTTGAATTTATTTGTATTTTAGTAAAATTTTACAAAAGTTCTTTATTTATGGTGCTGTAAAATATTGTTGAACTGTAAAAATGAAACCAGATATCATGAATGACAGGTTGATGGCAACAAACAACAGTTATATATTTTAAATTAGCAATAAGATTATATTACTATATATTATAAGTTGGAGACTTGAATATCATAAGTTGATTCCCCTTGATGTCTAAAAACGCTTAAATGAAATTTATTTTGTCAGATTTCTCCATGGTGGTCATTAAAATTCCACTTGTATCACCAAAGAGCCTTATTGTTAAACAAGACTTAATAAGATCTTATAAAAAAGAGATTACTTGTTTATTGTAGAAATCTCCAAGAACTCATGAGAGATTTGACAACAACAACATTCAAACGAGAGCATGAAAACACCCCTACACAGAGAACTCCAAGGGGATGGTCACGTTTCCGTAATTATAGATTTAGAAGATCATCAGTTCCAGCTTTCTTACCAGAGAGGTAAAAATATTATTAGATGATTTTTTAACTTGTTTTAAAGACATAGGATCTAAGGCTTCGTGTCAAACATCACACTGTGCGGTTGTTACATAATCTAAATCATTATCGTTCAAATTTAGTATACAGATGCATTAGGACACAGCGAACTTGATCACGTATAACTTTTTTGGATTTGATAACCAAGATGGCGGCCATGGCCTCTGATTGGTCGAAATTTCAACATTGTCTGATTTTGTTCAAATTTGGTATGCAGATGTTTTTAATGAAACTTGATAAACATGTTTAGGTGACATGTAGTGTGCAAGAACCACAACTTTTGCTCTATAACAAGCTGAGCTATAGCCCTTTACAATAAAATTTTCTTTTTCTGCCATGAAATTGTCTACCTAGGGGATTTTTGCTAACCCCAAGTACAAGGGCAGAAGTTTCAAAATTAACCATTGCCATATTAACCTAGTTTTACAGGTAACCTCTAATTGGTAGCAATTTATTTCTAACTGAAAGATGTACCTGCATTGAAAAAAATAACTCCTATGTCAAGCATATTTTGGGGATCATCCATCACTTCCAGTGATTCACTTGTTCTTTTAAAAAACTAATCTTAAAGCTCTAAACCAGTTACTCATATGCAAGTATGTGTGAAATACTGAAAGTGAGGAACTACAGAGCATTGATTAATGTCTAATTATATATCTAATTTTACTAACATTTATTTCTTCAGTCCAAATGATTCTGATGAGTTCACCAAGGAAACAATTCCTGACTATGAAGAGCGGAAGAAGAAATCAGAAATGTTGGATGCCATGACTAAGAGGAACAAGAATGAAGAAGACGAATTTACAAAAGAGCAATCTAATTATGGACCTGGAGAAGAACAAGTACCGGTAAACGCACCTATCACCATTTTTAGTCCAGGTGGACTTTTCTCATACAAATCCTGTCCCGTCTTCTGTCTGCCTTCGTTAAATTTTGCTTTAAATGACATCTCCTCTGAAACTACTGGGCAGATTTCAACCAAATTTGGCAGGAAGCATCCTTCTTGGAAGGGTATTCAATATTGTACAAATGAGGTCTCTGACCCCCAAGGGGACAGGTGGGTGTGGCCAAAAGGGGTAATTTTGACAGTATGCTTTTAAATGACATCTCCTCTGAAACTACTGGGCAGATTTCAACCAAATTTGGCAGGATGCATCCCCAGGAGAAGGGGATTGAAGATTATACAAATGAAGTGTCTGACCCCCCCAGGGGACAGGTGGGCAGGGCCAAAAAGGTTAAATTTGACAGTATGCCTTTAAACATCTTCTGAAACTACTAGGTAGATTTAAAACAAATTTTGGAGGAAGCATCCTTAGGGATAAGGGATTCAAGAGTGTCCAAATGAGGTCCCTGGCCACCAGGGGACATGTGAGTGGGCTAAAAGGGGTAAATTTGACAGTATGCCTTTAAATGACATCCCCTCTGAAACTACTAGGCAGATTTCAACCAGATTGACGTTAAGGCCCAATTGGCCTCTCGTTTCATTGTTGTCATTTTATGATAAAGATTCAGGTTTAGGAATAGGAAGAGAACAAAGCTTATAGTAACATTTTCATCTTCTCTTCCAAAACATTTGGTCCAATTTCAATTTCAACCAAATTTTGTGGGAAGCATCCTTGGGCATATTAATTTATATTTGTTCCACATGCAGGCTGAAAGGGGGATTTCACGAAGTCTTATCCTAATCAACTAGAGATCTAGAGCTTATTTGAAGTAACTGTTGGGCATGGAGAATCAAGTTTGTTCAAATCCTGACCCTGAAGTCAAGATTTTGGGGTCAAAGTTAAAAACTAATATGGAATTGCAGAATTGTTAACTTTTCACTGTTTTAACTTCTCCAAAACAATGTGAGCAATTTCAACCAAATTCGGTTGAAAGCAAAATTGGGTGATCAGGATTTAGATCTGTTCAAATGATGGGGATTGATCCACTGGGGATAAAAAAGAAGAAATTTGACAAAATTTCAACAAATTTATCCTTTATATCAACTGTTATAACTAGAGCTTAATGCTTGCATGCTTGCTCACTGTAAATGAGAACCTAGTTTATTCAAGGCTCTCCCTGGGGTAAAAACAGGTTACTTAATTTAGGGTCAAGTTTTAACATTTGTTATATTATATCAGAAATGTTAACTTTTAAAACATTTTATTTAAGTATAAACTTTTTATGAATTCAAAGAAATGTTTTGAGAATAAAAATCCCAAGATGGCTCACGTGTCCGATAAAATTATTGTAATAGTATTTTACATTAATAATTAAAAAGAAAAGGTGCACTTGATAAAAGAGTTATTTAGAATTTGATGAATAACAAGTCTTATGTATAAATAAACTGTTTCTCAAATACCGGTACATCATTTATATATTCATCTTGTTTTATATGAATTTTTACAGGTGATTGATAAAAAGAAACCGAGGACTGGAAAATCTATTCAAGAAAGACTTGGAAATATAGCAGCAAAATCTTGTGATAGTATAAAGGCAGAGGAAAATAAATTAAAAAATCTTGATAATACCGTCAAAATCTCTAAAGAAGATGATTCAAAGAGTTCAACCAGCCAACCAAGGAGAAGTTCTAATGACAAAACAAGGAGAAGTGCATCCCCTTCTGTTCATTCTGATGGGTCAGTCATGCAGGACAATAGAAACACGATTAAGGTTAAATCTTTGGAAAAGAAAGAAACTGGTGGAAGGAAGGTTAAACTTAAAAGATTAGAAGTAATAGATACTTATATTGCAGTGGATAAAGGCATTGATAAGGACTGTCAAGCACCAAGTGTACACGATAGGAGTAACACAGAGAAGCAGGAACATACTGAAAGTAATTCACTGCAACCAATGGACAATAGAGAAAACACTTCTGAAAAATCCAAAGATTTCCATGTTGTTTCTAGTGAAACTGATGAGAGTATTAGGGCAACATCAGTTACAGAAAGTGTCACACACGCCCTTGAATTAAACGAGGCAACAAGTACATCTGAAACTAGTGAGCCTGATACTTGTTCGATTAATGGAAGTGTTACAGTTGTTGAAAATGAATTAAAAATAATTAATACTGAAGACAAAGAGACGCATTCTGGAAAGCCTGTTTCTGAACCTGGTGATACAAATGATTCTGATATAGGAACACATCAGGATAAGTTGGCTAGTATAATTACTAGTGAGGTCAGTGATAAAACAAAGTCAACAGATCAACAGGATGCATGTGAAAGCAAGCAATTAGAAGCTTCTAACAACAAAGCTTTCAAGGTTGGTGGAAATAAGCCCCTCAAGGGTTCTGACCTTAGAAATCTTATAAAACGACTCAAAGAAAATAGGGAAAATGAGTCAAGTTTACCTGCAGAAGGAACAGAGAGGACAATGAGCAGTCTACAAGTAGAGGATAGTGAAAATGACAAAGACTGTCATATAGATACTACATCAAAAGGTTCAAAACACGTTTCGGGAATAACAACACACGCTTTTGACAGCACAAATAAAGACTACTCCTGTGGTGATACTTTGAGCTCTGAGGGTGTAGAAATTGAGCAGACTGGTAATGGATCAACAAGCAAGGACTACTCTTGTGGCGATACATTGAGCTCTGAGGGTGTAGAAATTGAGCGTACTGGTAATACACAATCTGAACTTGGTAGGCACTGTGAAGTAATAAACACACATGGAAATGTATGCATAGCAGAAGTAAACAATATTAGTAATTCTGCTCATTCCAGTAAAGAAACTGAGATAAAAGAAAATAAAGATTCACCAAATATTGAAACTATGAAGTGCAGTGAGAACACAAAACCAATAAAGAATGAAGGTTCACAGCATACTATGATATGCAACACAAACACAAAGCCAGTTAAAAAAGAAAATTCATCAATTGCTGAAACTATGGTGTGCAATGAAAGACCAAAGCCAATCAAAAATGATGATTCACCAAATGTTGAACTTGTGGTATGCAATGAAAACACAAATGTTGAACTTGTTGTTTGCAATGAAAATACAAATCCTCACCAAAAAAAAAAGTTACCCATTGTTGAAACTCTGGCATGTAATGATAACACAAAGTGCATTAAAAGTGAAAATTCACCGAATGCTGTAACTGTGGCATGCAGTGAAAACCCAAAGCAAACAAAAAAAAACTCGCTAAATGCAAAAAATGCTGATTGCAATGAAAACCTAAAGCCACTTAAACTAGTTGATTACTCCTTTGGTGAGGACAGTTTGGACATGCTGTATGAAGAACAGGCAAATGATGAACAAAACACAAATATTGAGACAAAAGACACAAGTTTCTCAGAAATAAGATCAGAACATCGGGCGGAAACCACCAACTTTGCTCAAGAAACCAATGTAAATGAAAGCAAATTTCACTTGAACAAATCATCAGATGATTCTTTTGAGAATGAGACTATGATACCTTCAACGTCTGAAACAAATCTGAACAGTTCAGATAGTTACACTGATCCTCCAGAAGTACTGCGTTCTTCTGATGTTCTTGATAAAACTTTCCGACCTTCTGAAGTTTCATCTGCTGAAGTTCATATCAGCACATCAGATTCTTCAATGGAAATTTCTAAAACATCTTCATCTTTTGATCTTGTTCCAACGCCAGATTTTCACCCTGAACCTGTTGAAAACATAGTTTTTGCAGAGGATCTTGTTGAGCACTTGCCTACGCCATTTTATGATGTAGAAACTAATGATTTGGCTGAAGTCGTCATTGAATCATGTAATTCTCCAACATATGTTGTTGAAGATATCTACATAGCTTCGGATGTTATAGTAAAGAGTGATCAATTATCAAATGCCTCTGTGATTGAAGGGGAATATATTACCCTTGATATTGCAGAAGCTTCAGATGCTGAACAGACAGATATTTTTGATCATTCCTTCTGTAGCCACCCAGATGATGGTTTGGCTAAGAAAGGAGATGATTGTTCAGTTAATGATTGCATTGGATCAGACACTGCGGAGGATAGAACTTCAGTTTTATCATTAAGTTGTGCCTTTCAACCATCTATTACCATTGCCAGTCTTGCTGCAAAGACAAAGTATCAAGAACAAAATGATGATGTAGAAGAGGAATTTACCACTCTCTCAGCTAAAATGCAGTCATATGATGTTGAAGCGAAAGTTGAAGTGTATGATGAAGCTATCGCTAAAACTGGAAAAAACAAACCTCATATGGTGATTGATGATAACAAAGACATTGTCGGAGAACAAAATAGCAGTAAGGCATTTGAATACAAAGCTGAAGCTTCAGATGATTCGAACGATGTTAAAATTTTGCACGAGAAAGGAGATGCCATGAAGAAATATGTATGTGCGCTAGAGTACAAACCTGAAGCTTCCAGTGACTCAAATGATACTATAATCTACTCTTCATTATCTGAAACAGAAATACTTCAAAATCAAGAGTCATTGCTGAAGGATTCTGACAATATGATTGATGTTGAAGCAAAATCCAATAACTGTTGCCCAATAGAGTGCTCAGAAGAAGAAATTAGTACTGAAAGTTATACCAATGTTGACAACGATGGTTTACCTACCAAAGGTTTTATTGGAAAGATGTTTTGTGAGGTTAAGAACAGAACTTTGAAAGACCATCAAGGATTGGAAAATTGTTACAATTCATATGCAAAACGCGACTCTTGTTATGGAAATAATGATGATGAAAATGGTACTAGCAATTCAACTGCAATACATGACACTTGTTATGGAAATAAGGATATTGGAAATGGTGTTAGCAACTGCCAGTCAAGAAGGATGGACACACATAATCCTATTACAATAAATAACCTGACGGCAAATTCTATTAACGTTGAAAATAAAGCACATCATTTTGATAATCCAGATTTCAAAGCTCATGATATATTGTCACAAAAGATTGGAATAGAGTCGGAGGAGAAAGACACTTCAAATATCAGCAATGCATCAACAAGTTTTGCCTTTAAACATAGATTAAATACAAGGAAACAAGAAAGTGATACTTGCAAGACAAATGCACCAGATACAGACTCTTGTGTAATCAAAAATGAGTATGATGAAATTCCAGATGCTAAGCAATACAGAGACTCTAGGTGTATCAACCTTGGGGAAACCAACGTTTCTAATGGAGAACAAGGAAGTTATTCCGAGACTGGTTGTAAAATGGCAAAGACTGAAAATAAAAACAATTGTGAAGAGAGGATATTTGGTTCAGAAGGAAATCGGAATAACAATTCGGAAAGACACGAGTTTGAAACTGACGCTGTGGTTCATACACACATAGAACTAGCACGGAATTCAGAGATTTGTATTGAAATTGATAATTCAATGTCCAGTACTGATAATTGCAGTGAGATTGTTGAATCTGAGGATTTTTGTTCTGTGACAAATGCCACACATGATGGGGCTGATAATGAGAACCTCGAGGAGTTAAGGGAGTACTGTTCCAAGTTTAATAAGGATCTGGAGAATGAGTTGGATTTAGCAACAGATGTTATTGAGAGCATGGGCAAGGATGACGAGCTTACCCATATTATCTTTGATCCTGATAATGATATTGGACACAAGGGGCTGGAGAACATACTCATTATACCGGAGTGCGAAAATGGATCGGCTGTGTCTAATATTGATAACTTGGAGAACATTGCACACTCAAAAGTAAAAGAAATGTCAAAGGCAGATCAGATGTACCGCGACAGTCACAGTCCAGTTGTAACAACTGACACAGCGGTACACGTTCCAGATCAGATCAATCAAACGCCTCGCATTTCAAACATAGCCAAGACCTTGCCTCATTTTGTGGGTGCTCTTCATGTACAGTGCAATAATGGTAGCCAAAATTTGACAAATGCCTCTGTCAGTTCACAAGCTGAATCGAGTTTAGTTTGCTATGAGGATACTGACAGGAAGAATGTGATGGATGAGGAGGATCAATTGTCCATTGTGCCTGACAGTCAGGAGGAGTCGGAAGAAGATTGTACAATAATATCAGTAAGCAACTTCCTTTGTGCGAAGGCAATTGAAATTGACAAAGAAAGGAAGCAGCTAGAAAAAACATTGCCAGTTGATTATTCTTTCAAGGTATCAAATCTACATCAAAACCCTTCTTCAGCAACAGAAAGTGGCACATCCCTGACTAATATGAATGACAGATATTTACAGAGAGTTGTTACAGGTGGTAATGTCATAAGGGAGGGTGCTGAAACTTGTAAAAATCAAGAAGCACTAAATGGCAATAAGATGTGTTATTCTGTTAAGGATATTTTGGGTCCTGTGAAGACCATGAATATTCAGCAACGACCATTAACTCCACGTGCACAAATTCAACCATTTATACAAGACCAACCAAAGTCATCATCACCATCTGTTGATAATAGTCGCATTGTTATCAATCCTTTGGCACAATGGGCTGATCAAAATATATCTCCAGTACATCCAGATCTTCACCTGAACTTAACAAGAAGGCAAAGTCCAGATCTGCTGAAGATGCCATTGGTTGGGGGATTGCCTATACAAGAGTATCCCTATTCAAATCCATCGGCATTTTCATACATACCATCATTTCCCGTGCAACAGTCGCCATTATATCAGGTTCCTCCAAATGTGCCTCAATTTTATCCAATCAACTCAATCCCGATACCACAAGCCACGTACTTGTCACCTTATGGAACTAGTTTACTAAACTACAGGCCGTTAATGCCACCAAGACTGTCGCCTGCTCACAATCAAATTTACTTAAGACCAATGATTACTCCGCCCGGTGTACAGTCTCCACCACCATTATTACCCCCATTTGAACCCAGTATTATGAGTTCACCTCCTAATGCTCCACTTCAACCAAAGAATGTTTTGTATCAAAGGGAAACCTCAGTAAATCATCAACATTCACAGAGAACAAGTATTGCTGCATCGGAAGACCAAAGAACAAATGTTTCCTCTTTAGATAATAACAGTTTATCTCCAAAAGCATTCAAAAAAGATGGGAATATACCCACTTACACTCAGGTTTACTCTAGTGTATTAGATGAGGTTGTAAGAAAGAAAAATAACAATTTGCCACAGAATTCCAAGGAGTATTCCACACCTTCACCAACATTTTCAAACCCTCTTCCACCTATTTCAACTCTAAGACCAGTAATAAAACCCGTCATAGAAAGAAAAACGATAGAAACTACAAAAATTCAAACATCAAGAATAAACAATTCTCAAGGCGTATCTAGCCAACAATCTTGGCCACATGCTGTTGCTGAGAACACAACAGCTGGAAAGTCTCACAGAAATACCCCTGTGGGACGTGTTCATCCTCTTCAGAAAGATTCCTGTCCTGGTGATTATTCGTGTGATAACTTGCCAGTGCTTCCATTAAACCTGTCACAACCTTCAATGAATCAAGACTGAGAATCTACTACATGTATATATTTGTACTGTGTACATTAACTAGCATGTACATGTACTGCATTCTCTTAACAATTCTTGCTTTTGAATGTTACAAATAAACAACTGTTAAAATATTGAGCTAATTATCAGGAAATAGTTTTTAATGGTGCACATCTCCCATTAATATGGAAATGTCTTTATAGTGGTTAATTTTAATAGTTTTAGTTACCATGATTACTTGCTGAATAAACAAAGTTTACTGATGATTAATAACTATTACTAATTGAATCTTTGTATGCCTAATTTGTAGAAACCTTTATCATGAATACCTGCTAATACTGATATACATATACATAACAAGGTTTATTGAAAATGATTTATAACTTCATGTATTACTTTATGTTGATCCTGGTATATTATGGTTAAGAAAAGTTATCATGAATACTTAGTAGATAGTATATAAATTATGATTAAGATGATTTATCATGAATACTCATTGAATGTGTACCTTCTGATGACCTACATACTGTGACTGTATCTGAAAGTGTTGTGTCTATGTGTAAGATCTGCTTTGTTTTTAGTCTATCTGGACCGAAGGTCCAAGGTGGACTTTTCTCATACAAATCGTGTCTGTCATAACTTTACACATTTTAGACTTCTTCTCCTGAACCACAGGACCAATTTCATCCAAACTTGGTAGGAAGTATCTCTAGGGGAAGGGGATTCAGATTTATTCAAATGTAGGGGCGCCACTAGGGGGGAAATTTGACAAAATTTAAAAAGTCTTCTAATAAACTAGAAGGCCTAGAGCTTAATGCTTTGGTATATAGTTACTTTAGTGCATGGGGAACCAAGTTTGTTTAAGGCGTAACCCTGGGGTCAAAAATGGGTTACGCGTTTTTGGATCAAGTTCAACACTATAGCAAATATGTTAAGTGCAGTGTGTATTCACATTTTTGACTTCTCCAAAACCACTGGACCAATTTCATCCAAACTTGGTAGGAAGTATCCCTAGCAGGCTAGGGGAAGGGGACAGATTTGTTCAAATGAAGGGGCTCAAAAGGGGGGAAATTTGGCAAATTTTAAAAGAAATCTTTTAAAAAGAAAGAAGGCCTAGAGTTAAATGTTTTGGTATGTAGTAACTTTAGGGCATAGAGAACCAATTTTAGTCATGGCGTGGCCCTGGGGTCAAAAATAAGTTCAACACTATATTTACACTATGGTAAATATGTTAACTATTTACCTTTTTCGACTTCTCCTAAACCACTTGAGCAATTTTATCCAAACTTGGTAGGAAGTATCCTTAAGGGGAGGGGGTTCAGATTTGCTCCATTAAAGGGGCCATAAGGGGAAAATTTGACAAAATTTAGAAATATCTTATAAGCTAGATGTCTGAGAGATTAATGCTTTGGTATGCAGTAACTTTAAGTTTATTCAACGTATGAACCTTGGGTCAAGAAAGATTATGCATTTCGGCATCAAAGTTCAACACTATATATATTATATATATATATATATATATATATATATATATATACCAAATATGTTAACTTTTCACATTTTCGTCTTCATGTCCAACACTTGAAGACCAATTCAATCGAAACTTGGTAGATGCCATCCTTACAGGAAGGGGGTTCAGATGTGTTAAAATGATGGGGCTCAGTACCCAGGGAGGTTCACTTGGGGGGCCCAAATGGGGAAAATTTGACAAAATATTAAGGATTAGACGGCCAAGTGCTTAATGCTTTGGTTTGTAGTAACTTTAGGGCACGGAGAACCAACTTTGTTCAAGGCATGACCCTAGGTATTCAGTTGCCAAACAAATAATTTAAAGGCCTATTTAATCCAGATGGACTTTAAGGCCCAATAGGCCTCTTATTATACCGGTATGTACATTCAAGTGTGTTCATAGTGCTATATTATTCTGTGCTTTAAATAATTTTGGTAAGATCATTGATAATGACCTGTAATAACAGATGTTTTTAACAAAGCATTTAGTTTATATTTCACTTGTGTCTTCTTGTGAGGAATTGTGAAACTGATCAAATAAAATTTTATGTAAACCGAACTGAAAGTAAACACCGAACATACATTTTGTATGTGTGGTAGTATAGTTTATATGCCATTATAATTGTATAAGTTTTTCTCATCTTGGTTATTGCCACCATTACTGGTACTATCGTTTAAAGTAGATCCATTTTTTTTGTAATACATAAAATGAAGATTTTTGTTTGATGCCTACTTATTGGTAATACATTCATTATTTTACCAGCTATGACTTACACAATGCAGTATTTAGTTTAGGCTTAATAATTATTTCCTTATAGTGCTTTTGAATCAATATCTTATTTCCATAGTGCTTTATTTAACAATAAGATTGAAATCATCATGTACTGTCATTGTTTTAGTGACTGGTAATATTAGGTTTATGCTGCTTGTTAGAACACTGAATTTAACTTGTTGTTTTGAAATAATATTTAGAAATATATCCAGCTGAAAGAGTCCAGAGGATAAACC
>JAUMGZ010217997.1:0-11614 GCA_032359645.1 Pododesmus macrochisma
TAAAATGTTGAATTGAATACATACAGTAAAATATTTCAAATGAAATCATAGTGCTGTTTCACACATATAGTCGTTCAGACCCAATGAACATCATCTTTCCACTTTCGTTTTTCGTGATCAGTATTTACCAAGATATTATTACATAGCATACCATGTGATGTTAGAAATATTTTCTTTAACGATTGGTATCAATGCAGTTTGGATTTATAAGATTGTATTAGTACGTATCGCAACGTCTTTGAATAAAATTTGTTAAAAGCATATTAACGATGGTATGGTTTTAGAACATAATGTTTGTAAATTATATTTATATATGCGCGCACGCTACTTTGTTCAACTGCAGAATATATTTCAGAAGTATATTGTGTTTTAATCGATATTTTTTTATTCACATAAAATATCGCTATATCAACTACTTTACTGACAAAAATAATGTTTGCTAAATGTTGCAATATAGATTCTATGACGACCATCCTGGTAGTGCATAACTGAACGGAGCTGTAATGAATTTATACTTGAGCAGTAGAATTAGAGATAATTCAGAACGCGACATGTTTACCATTTTTTTTCGGTTATAGAAAAATTAATTGTTTCTATGACGACCATCCTGATAGTGCATAACTGAACGGAGCTGTAATGAATTTATACTTGAGCAGTAGAATAGGAGATAATTCAGAACGCGACATGTTTACCATTTTTTTCGGTTATAGAAAATGCATTGTTTTCTTTATAAGTGCTATTGAAGGGCTTGAACATTCTTTGTTTAAAATTGATTTAAGGACTGGTCTATTTATTTCCCTGATATATTAAATCCTTTTGTTATATGTCCTTCATATTTATTTTTGAATCTGTCTTCTCCTTTACAGTTGTGACATGTTTCGACAATATATTTGAATGAAAATTTGAAGTAAGGACTAGGCAGGGGCGTAGCCTGGGAAAACTGGTATGGGGGAACATATATTTTCCGGGAATTTTTGCATAGAAAATAATATAGATTGAAAATTCCGTAGAGGGACTGCCAAACGCGCCCCCTCGCCGCAGACTACGGCCCTGTTAGTTGTTGTGTTCTCTCGGTGTCTATATTTTATATTGGATAATCTTAATGTAATAACCAGTTTATGAGAATAAAATTATTGAATTAAATTGAGTTGTTACCAAGTATGTAAATTAGATTGGTTATACACTCGTGTCAGCACTTTGTTATTCTTATAATTTCTTCACAGCCTATTCTACTCAGAGCTTTATTTGCATTTTGGATGGCGTCAACAATATTTCTGTATTAGAGGTTTTAAGCAAGGTTGCTAAAACTTATATTTGCTTTTCGAAAGTTTTACGAACGCCGTCACAAGACAACTGAGGTTGCCAACTGGTACGTCGATACAATGTCAAAATGTACCAACATAGAAATATGTTGACTCTATCTATCATAACATCAACGATGTAGCATGACGTCTATGACAGGCTCAGTGGTATAGCGTGCGCTTCGTTTTCTGGTAGGCGGGGGCTCGATCCCGGCAGTGTCAAACCTTATACGTTAAAATTAGGTATTATTCTCGCTCCCTGCTAACTGATCAGCATTACTGGGTAGGAGGAGGACTAGTTTGCTTTTTTCAGGATAATTGACCGATTGAAGTATCATGGCAATGTGTCTGTGGCGTGATATTTCAGTGAGACAGCACTATAAAGTCGCTAGTAGTGCGCACTGTCACAAGCACACACCGTCTCGATATGACGTTAACATCGGTTGAAGGGACGTTGAACAAACGAACGTGACGTGTGGAAATAGTCACTCTTCCGGAGCATCTTATTTCCTTACCCCTGAATTACATATCCTTTCCATTTATTTCAGTGAATATTGTATTATCGCAGGTCAATTCGTAGTCTTGCACACAAGTCCGGTGTAAAATATAGATTTTCAGAGGTTTTAAAAACAGGTATTTGGGCAAATGTGTTGGTTTTTAGTCCATCTAGACCGAAGGTCCAAGGTGGACTTTTCTCATACAAATCCCGTCCGTCGTCCGTCCGTCGTCTGTCCGTCGACCGTCCGTCCATCGTCGTGGTAAACTTGTCACATTTTCACCTTCTTCTCCTAAACTACTGGACCAATTTCACCCAAACTTGGTAGAAAACATCCTTGGGGAGAGGGGATTTAGATTTGTTCAAATAAAGGGGCTCTGCCTCCAGGGGGCGCCACTAGGGGCTCAAAGGGGAGTTGACAAAACTTCAAAAAGCTTTTTCTTATAAACAAGAAGGCCTAAGGCTTAATGCTTTTGGCATGGATAACCAAGTTTGTCCACGCATGACCCTGGGGTCAAAAATAGGTTACGCGTTTTTGGGTCAAAGTTCAATACTTTAGCAAGTATGTTAACTTTTCACAGTGTCGACTTCTTCTCCAAAACAACTTGACCAATTTCATCAAAACTTGGTTGAAAGTATCTCTAGGGGAAGGGGAATCAAATTTGTTCAAATAAGGGGGTTCGGCCCCTAAGCGGCGCCACTTTTGTGGCCCAAAAAGGGAAAATTGACAAAATTTTAATAATCTTCTTACAAACTTGATAGCCTAAGCTTAATGTTTTTGGTGTGTAGTAATTTTGGGGACGGAGAATCAAGATTGTTCAAGGTCAAAGTTCAACACAATAAATAAAAATATGTTAATTTTTCACATTTTCTACTTCTTGTCCAAAATTATTTGACCAGTAATAAGGCATCCTCAGGGGAAGGGGGTCAGATTTGTTCAAATGTGGGGAATCAGTCCCCAGGGGCGCTACTTTAGGGACCAAATGGGGAAACGTTGACAAAATTTCAAAAACCTCCTTCTTTTAAAGTTGAAGGCCTGGTGTTTAATGATTTGGTGTGTAGTAACTTTAGGGCATAGAGAACCAAGGTTGTTCAAGGTACCGGCGCGGTGGCCCAGTGGTTAGCGTGTTCGCCTCGTGTCGGTACACTGGTGCTCCCTGCTTAACACGCAAGCATTAATAGGTAGGAGAATGACTGGCTGGCTCGGTGTCAGTATAATGTGACCGAGTGAAGTATCATGTCAATGTGTCTGCGGCGTGCTATTTCAGTGAGACAGCACTTTAAAGTCGCAATAAGTGCGCACTGTCGCAAGCAGACACCGTCTTGATATGACCTAAAATTAGTTAAAAGGGACGCTTAACCACAATAAAACAAACAAATAAAAAATGTTCAAGGTATGATCCTTGGGTGAAAAGTATTGAAATGGAAAAAATTTACTTACAGGCCTTTTTCATCCAAATGGACGTTAAGGCCTAATGGACCTGTTGTTGTTTCCTTGCTGTTGATTTACGTAGATAGCGCGTCTAGGACAAGGTTTATTCTGTTCCGCTCTTCATCAAGTCAGGTTATTGGTTTTGTTCTCAAGATTTATTTAAATAAGCGCAAGTGAATGTAGGTCTGACCCGAGGGTGTTGTTTATTTCTGACAATGAGCAGTCTTGCTTTTTCCTTTTGATTGTATTTGCTAACCAATGTTCCCTTCCCTTCACGTCGTTGTTTTTTCGTTGTATCTACTTATTATTGCAACTGATGTATGATTTGATCAAATATACAAAGAATATGGCAAGCAGTATTACACTTTTATTTTTCAACAGTAATTATCTTATGAAGATTACGTGTCTTACAAAGTTCTGTGGATATCTTATAACATCTTAAGACACCAATATTTATCTTTTTTTACTATTTAGATAGATCTTGTTAAAACTTGAATTACCGATATCTTACATACATTTCAACAAGATATATTTAAAATATGTTTTAAAAAGATATCTAAAAGTTAAGATATCTTTAAATGACACAATTTAAAATATCTTCAAAACAAATAAGGAAATTTAAATATGAACGCTGATTAAAAAAAATACATTCGCCCTTTTTGCAGTTAAACATCAAACATAACATGAATCAAATATATCGTATTTAGAATTAAAGACATATGCAATTTACCTATGTATGATATATATTTAATTCTAGATGTATTCAATTATCAATAGAATATGTTTAATGTTAAATAATATATTTAAAAAAAAAAAACACAGCACAAGTATCTTATAAACATTTAAAGATGTGTTGTAAATATGTGAAGATATCTTATGCATGGTAATAGAATGAATTAAAGCTATTTCATAAAAGCTGAATAAAAGACATGTACATGTGTATATGTATAATTCTAAATAAGATAACTTTAACTATTTATAAGGCATATTTAATTCTTATTGAGATTTCATTAAATGTTTGTACTAAGATATTCATAAGTGTTAAAATGTTTCTATTTTCGGTGAATGAAAAGTATAAAAAAAAAACTGCTTACTTATAGCATAAAGGACAGACATTGCGTACTGCATCGTCACCTGTGAAATTTTCCCTCAGAAAACTATTCTTAATAAGTTATTTCCGGTGTGTTGTGTCACACTCAAGGTACGCCCACTTCTGTTTCAATCAGTCTGTCGACTGCCTCGTTTCATTTCCTCGTATCGACTCCAGACGAAATACAGACTCGAAATGGCGTTCGTAAATAAAGAAGAGATTTACAATGCTTATGAAGATGTCCGGAAGGACAACTCTGAAACCAACTGGTAAGTAAATAACATTTAAGATCAAATGTTAAAAAGATAAAATACTTAACGTGTGACTAATCGGCCGGCTAATCATAAACGGAAGTTCATCTACAGTGCACCGTATCTTGAGGCGAGATACACCCTAAAATTAACAAATATCATTTGTTGTATAAAAGTTAATATTTTAATATACCAAAATTGGAACTAAGTTCAAATTATTTTGCTATGTCAACGCATACATGGAGTAAGCTATATAGATAAAGCGAATGGATTTTAACTGTTTTGACCCGACTCCTAAAACTCCAACGGTGTATTATTTCACACTTTGAATAATGTGTATTGAATACCTCTATAATTGTTGACAGTTGTACTGCATGTTTAAACCCCAGACAACATATAAAACAATCTAACAGTTAAATTTTTTTTATAGCTAATCATATTGACTTTCAAATCACCCATAATTTGTGATTGATATACCCCCGCCCCCATCCGTCGATGTCGTGTGTCATTTTTGTGTTATGATTATGTAGTAAAAAAATGTTCTCACAATTTATTGTTTCATTACATAAAAGTGTTTTAATGACTCACAATATCATTAATTTTAACTCATGATTAATCTGCTTTTTCGTGTGTCATCTTTGTGTCATCTTAGGTACGTGGCTTTACCGACTAAATCAAATTAGGACCATGTGTCAGTTGCGAATGCGTTTAACTTGCAATGTGACCAGAGAGATTAATATAAGCATTGATGTTTGTTTCTTAATCCCCTTAGTAAATTGTGTTATCTGTATATACGTATATGAATTGTAAATAAAATATTGTTTAAACTAAACAACATGTGTATCTGTGTTTCAGGCTTCTCTTGGGATACGATAATTCAAAGATAACATTGGATTCAACAGGAGTTGACTTTTCAGATTTTAAATCCAAATTTAACCGTAAGAAAACTAATCATCTTTTAAGAAGTTACCATGCGCATGTGCACTTTCTGTTGTTCTTTTTCCTTGAAAAAGAAATATTTTTATAACGTGGAATGATATATATAGAGTTGAGATAGAATACCTAATTTTATTTATGTTTAATAGAATACTATCTTGTATAAATATACGCTATTTCTTATCGGTAATAATTGATTTTGACCATATAAGGAAGAAATGCAGTTGTATACATCTTTCAAGATTAAAACCGGAAGATGTTCTCGTAAACTAGGTGTAATTTCACGTGAAATGTACATAGTATGTCGCGAGGGTCGTAAAGGAACATTTAAACCCTATATAAGCATCTACTTAGAGCGATTTATAGGTATATATAAAATGCAGTGTAACCCCTTCTATACAATACACACACACAAAACTAAGGTTTATGTACTATGTAGCAATACTATCTAATATGTAATAGGATAGTACAGACGGTTATTGTAACTCTCTTCAGTACATGTACAATTATAACCAAAACTTTTATCTAAGAGATAACAAATTAATCAACTTCCGTTTTCAGTTTTAAAAAAAATTATCAGTCTGTTCATCTGCGATATTTAGCACTTTTAAATCATGCCGGACACTTACGCGTTTTTCAATCTGATAAAATACATATCTCTTATCTAAATTACAATGTAGCTATGGTTGTATCTAAAGATGAGATCTGGATGTTTATCAGATTGCGCGGTTTTATCAGGAAAGGTCGGAGTGAATTTGACCTATTGCAATCTGTAAACCAAAAACTTAATGAATGTGGGATGATGCTTTATCGGGTTAACTATCGTTCGCTGTTATCAAATTTAAATACTTTGTTTTGGAACAAGTGTTGTCGAGATACACATACAGGCTTCTAACTTTGAATGTCACATCATATAATTCACCAAGGGCTATGTTCAGTATGTGAGAGTTGATAACTTGTTTCTAAAGCTAGACAAACCAACTGTCCTAATTTTACTTCTATCCATTTCGAGCTTGAAAAACTGAAATACTTACCTATAGGTTTCATTTTTCTACTTGATATCAGAACTATTTAAGTTGGAAAGCGAGTTTGTCCTCTTAAAACTATTTATTGTTTTCTTTGAATTTGTAAAAGAAAAGTATGTTTATAATTGTATCAAACTGGCGAACAATGAGGCATGGTACATTTTCTTCTTATTTTTGTTTGTTTGAAGGAACATTAAAAAAACCCAATAAAACAAACCAAACACATCTTAGGCGTAATAGAGTGATGATTTTTTTGTGTGTTAATGTTAACTCCGTTAAAAAGCAGTTATGTGTGTTGTCGACTGAAAACGAGTTTTGCTGTTTGCTTTTGGAATGTATTTCTATTTACTTCAATTTGTCATGAGAATCGGAAAAAATTCCTTTGCGTTTATCGTTTATCTGCTGAGAATTATTGCCTTCTCACACGTCATTATTTTAGCAATATTTTATCCATTCTATCATTGATACGTGCAAAACACTATATTGTGTTATTCGTGTTTTGACTTGAAAGTAGTAAATGCGAAAACCAAGACGACATTCAAAAGTCACAATGTCCATGGAATGGGCAAATAAGAGGAAAACGGAAGACGCACTCAGAAAAAAACGAGAAAGAACAAATGTTGAACCCAAAAAGAAACATCAAAATAATCTATTAAATAACTAACGTTTGAAACGAAACCAGTGTCGACGAGGGAGTAAGCGTTTCCCGTTACACACGTGTCACCTGCCGTGATGTACCGGTGTCAGTTCGATATATGGCAACATTGAATAGTTACACCTATAAATGTATAACACTGGCGCGTTGTCTCAGATGTAGAGCATCCGGTAGGCGCGGGTTCGATTCCCGGCCGCGTGACGCCCAATACGTTTAAACTTGGTAATCTTCTCGCTACCTGCTAATGTTCAACATAACTGGGTAGCAGGAGGACTGGTTGGCTTGGTGTCGGGATAATGTGACCGTGTGAAGTATCATGTCATAGTGTTTGCGGCGTGATATTTCAGTGAGATAACAATATAAAATCGCCACCAGTGCGTGCTGTCACAAGCAGACACAGTCTCGATATGACCTATACATGAGTTAAAAGGACGCTTCACACCAATAAAACAAACAAACTTAATTACACGTAGAGTGCATTGAATAAAATACATTTGCCATACATATTTGGTGTAATTGTGAGAGCATATAGCATATTGTTGACGATTATAAACTATTTAGATTATAGATAATAAACAGTCTGGTGATAATGTGAAGGGTGTTTATCTTTGAACGTTGTGAGTTTTATTATAGGGGTATTCTCAGAACACCATATAATAGCGTCGTTTATAAGTATTTAAAATGCAGCATTGGTGTTATAGAATGTGTTGTTCTTTCGCATGAAAGAATTCACATTCAGGTACTGTAAATTTGTGCAATACATGTTCCCCGAGTTTGAATATTCAAAATGCAAAACAATACAGGTTTTGTGTCCTTACATAACAAAGGTTACAAAGATAAACAACGCATGCTCTCAGTAGACAGAAATAGTTTGTTACAGTTTTTAAAGAATAATACAAGTAAACATTTTGAGTATTGTATAAACATGATATCCTTCAGTAACCTTATTTAGAATTGTTTACTTCACAATAAATACTGTTGGTGAAGAGAAAACAGCTAGTTCTAGCGAATTACGATTGCAAGTTGAATGAAAAGGTTTCCCCCGTTGTAATTAAAGTATAATTCTGCATATTGAATTTAATTGAATTGAGTAAAAACAATTATTGTTTCCAGATCTTCACTTTTGGCGCTACCTTTAAATCTTTATTTCTTTCATATTGGCGGACACAAAATTCATTTTTCACACAATCAGATTTGATTTGCAGATCTCTAATAGCGTTAACGCTAATATATAGATCGGCCTTTCAGTCATATTGTTTTACACAATAATTACAGAAATTATGGTTAATGTTATGTCGTTTGGAGGGAGGGGGAGGGAGAGCGTGTGCGTGTGCGTGCTTACGTGCGTGCGCACTGGCGTACGTGCGTGTTGATAAAATTGTAACTCGCATTTCAATTATGTTGACTTAGAATGACAACTCGTATTCTGAAACATAAACAAGGTTAATAAAAAGTGTCTTGAAGTCAATTCCCCTTAAATCGCTGCATAGTCTGACAGTGTTACAGTTCAGCTAGAAATGTCTGCAACAGTAAAACTAAAATTGTAAGCAAATGACACGGACTTGGACATCATTCTATGTTAAGACCGCTCTCCAGTGTATCCACATTGTTTTGTTATTGAGCTCATATGTTGAAGTTGATATAAAAAGGCAAGTGTTTAAATCGATTTAAACATCTTTAAAGCACGTTTCTCAATAAAATATGAGAATGCTTTTCAATATAAATGCATCGATTCAAATTTTCTCAATTGCATATTAATTAAGTTAAAATTCAGCAATCTGTGGTGTTTGCTTTGACGGAAATAGTCTATTATAAGATGTTCCGGGATGGGTTTTATCTCGTCTGTACAGGACGCTTACTGAACACTTAAACATCGACAAATGTCAAGTATGTGATATATTAATAGGTGTATAGTAGAGTCGCACATATAAGTAAACGTAGTTTGTTTTAATATTGTTTAAAGTGTTTTCTTTTTCTTTTGTTGTTCCCTACATTGATCTTTACAGTGATATAATAGTAAGTCCTTGCTGACCCTCGTTTGACTAATTCTTGTTTAAAAAGTGTCTTATTTCTTAAATACTTGACAAGTACACGTTTGTTTTAATTCTTCTTTAAGTGAACTTATATTCAACTTCCTAATGAACTAATTTTTTAATTACTGCTTCAAGTACACTTTAAATGTCATCAATGGCAATAGATTATATTTATACTTTCGTGTGTGCTTAATCTAGTAATTAAATTGAAGTTTTCGTTTCGCCTAAGCCAGACTCTCGGCCGTTTCCGTAAACTACCACGATCTCGCTCGTGGTAATTTACGGAAACGGCCGAGAGTCTGGGAAAGGCAACAATTGGACTACACTGTCGGCCATTTCCGCAAAATAACTCCTCGTTTAAGAGCATGCAGTGGAAAAGGGCGATGTGACCCGATTAATAGGGAAAGCGAGATCATGTTAGTTTACGGAAACAGCCGAGAGTCTTGGGCGGCTTCTTGGTGATTCTTGCGTGTTTCTAGTTCTCACGATTCCTTGGTTCTTTTGTGCCTCGAACACTTTTAATATATTTTATTTATGTTTTTTAATCTTATGCAGACGAACAACGACTTTTTGGCTTTGTCCGCATCGAAACAGGAGATGAAATGAGCATACGACGGAAATTCGCCTTCGTGACGTTCATTGGTCAAAGTGTAGGAGTATTAAAACGGGCAAAAGTGAGCACGGACAAGGGCTTGGTCAAAGATGTAATCAATGTAAGACAACGCTATTGATACATTTGTAAATGTAATATCATGAGGGTGTCTGTCTGTGGTTCTATTAGCGAATTTCATAAGTTCAAGTTCTTAAATGTATAACAAGAGTACATGGCGGGCAATTGAAAAGTAACAGTGATATGATAACATCATAAGTGTTACAAAATTAGAAAAGAGTATTCAAGAGTTTCTTACTAAACGATTCAAAGCTACATTTTGCTCTTCAACCTGTATAGATTTTTCTTAAAGAATGACTTATTTTTCAATAGACATACAATCTATATTACATAAGTGTGCAACAACAGGTTACAATGATATGCTGCATCAAATGTGTTGCACCATTCAGAAAAGACTGTTAAAGAGTTTCTTATATAACAATACAAACTGCAATACTACTTACAATATCAAACCAATAACAGGATATTAGTGTACCTAAACGCAGCGAAAGGATAATTAGATTTTCACATGGTCAATGATTTTCATTTTTCAGTATGCAATTAATGCCTCATTAATTCATTAATTCCCCTGTAAATTTAAGCTATATTTTCCCAAAATGGATGTGAATCTTTCCCAACGATAAACAGGCCAGCATACTAGTAAGTGAAGTATATGTACATGTACAGTGATTGTGTTGAATCACTGGGACTTTTGCACTCGAGGAAGACAGCTGTGCTGTTGAAAGCTAGTGACAATATAAAAATTAAATATGATTTAACTCTCAAGAAGAGGATTTATTATTCTACAGTATAATGGATACAATCTTCAGTAAAAAGCATTTTAATAAGTATTGTTGTATCATTTAGCTGGTTTGTAACATAAAAAGCAGTAAAAGGAAGAATGTATTGTGTTTTGCTTACTTTTCTAAATATTCAAATTTTCTCAATTGGAAGGCACAGGCAGTTTTAAAAATATCTAGAAAAATCACTGAGAATGTTTGATGGTGTTTAAAACACAGTTATGCCATTTCAAGGTTTTCTATGTTTAGCGCCCGCGGGCGAGTAGGTTTTTGTGTGGAATATGAAAAACAAACACAAATCAATCAATGCATTTTTTCCGTAAAAAAATGTCGAAACGGTTTCCATTTTACGTAGATAATGTCAGTTAGTGTTTTATGTGTCTCATTAGCAGTTTATAGTGTTTTTGTTCTAATGTGTTCTTTAAATGTACATAAATTGCCATTTCCTGTCAAATTTTGTATTCGTGTTTTTCTAGAATATGTTTTTTTTACCTGATAGCTAGGTAGGTTTTTGAAAACAAGGTGGACGTTAAACAGAAAAACATGGAATGCCCTGAATATAGATGAAAAATGTCGCCATTGGAAAGAATTATTACCTCTTAGATTTGTGAATAGTTACGTTGTAATATTCTTTTTTAATTTGTGTATCTTATACACACCATTGTTTATTTTGTTTCTTATATTGCTGTTTAACGTCCCTTTCAACTCACGTTACGGTCACATAGAGTCGGTATCTAGGACCGTAGTCTGCGAGGAGGCAAAGGGGCATTGCCCCCCCCCCCCGACATTTTGCAATTTTTCTTTTTTTCATGACAAAAATCTCGGCAAAGCGACAAATATATGTGTGCGGCAGAAAAAATAGCTGCTTGTGGTAGTGCAAACTGATGGCGTCTTTATAGTGCTGTAACACTAACATATCACGTTGCAGAAATATGTGTCATGATAC
>JAUMGZ010218019.1:0-11613 GCA_032359645.1 Pododesmus macrochisma
GAAACAGTCCCCGTGTCTCAATAGTCCTGGTGACATGCCTTTTTTATTTGCTTAAAATAAAGATAATGTGTCTCTAAGCATTGTCTGTTAAGAAAATGAAATTCTCTATTGCAGATATCTGGCAATTAAATTAGAGTCGGCCTCCTTAATATACCTTTTCATAAGCAACTTCATTTATGAGAGTATAACTGCGTGTGCCAAAGCACCGCGTTCTCGCTCGAGACAAGTTAATGTGCGCGCGTAAAATAGTCCCACAAAAACATTTAAAACGTTTTAAACACCTTGATAACTATTTATTTATTGTTATTGTATTTAATTTTAAAGACAAATGAAAATATAAACAAAAAACGGCATAGATGGTGCTGACCTACTGGAATAACTGCAGCATACAGACAAACGTATCATTGAGCGCTTATTCAGTTTGTCTGTGACACATGCCGCAGTTATATCAGTAGTTCTGCAACATGTATGCAGTTCATTGCTTAAATAATATGATTGAATAAAGTAATTCAAGGTTGTTTACCGGTACGTGTACCTGTTTGAAATGTAACATATGAATCCAACTGTTGACTTGTTTTAAATGTTTCTATTTCAATACTGATATTAATGAAATATCATTACACCTGCCCATCCTACACTTACAGATACATTCCCTTTACCAAGTATCAAATTTTCATCTATGATTCTCCTACGATCAATATAGGTTACATTACTCTACACATGTTACAGGTTTTTAATATCGCACATGTTGGTTACTACCTAACGATTCTCATTTTGGCTTTTAGTTTAATTGAAATGACGTGACCATTCCGTGACATTACCCCTAATATGTTTGCACTTCTTGGCACCAAAAACCACTTTAAATTTGGAGTTCATATATTTTTATTTGTAAACATTTACTTTTCCATGATAAGTATTATTTCCTTGAGTGTTGAAAAAAAAAATGCAATTTATGATTTTTTGCGTGTGATACCTTAATTTTAACGTATTGTATTTAACGTATGCAAAAATCGTAAATTCTATAGAAAGTTAACACAAATTACGTTAATCAATATCATTTAAACATATATTTTATCTTTAGCTACTGGTAATTTCCAACGTTATTTAAGTGTTTTGTAAAGTTTTCTGTAGTGCGCAAGGAGTGTAATAACTGGCCGTAAAATGCTTAACAATGTGTTCAAAATGATGTATTTTTTACTGGTACAAAGAGGACGAAACTAACGTATTAAGTGATCTTTGAAACTTAACGTTAAGACGTCATAGTGTATTCTTTAAATAACGTCAACATAAATAACATAATGTATTATCTTGCATTGTTCAGCATATTTTACAATTATCAACGTTGATAACATATTTTTCGCCGATTTTTTCTTTGAAAAATTAAGTCTATGTTAGGTTGGTTTGTTTGTAAAAAATGATCAGGTTTTTAAATACTTTAACAAAT
The DNA here is from genome assembly GCA_032359645.1 of Pododesmus macrochisma. Classification (NCBI taxonomy): domain Eukaryota; kingdom Metazoa; phylum Mollusca; class Bivalvia; order Pectinida; family Anomiidae; genus Pododesmus; species Pododesmus macrochisma. The sequence goes on from JAUMGZ010218019.1 coordinate 1,445, forward strand.
GACATCAATGATAGTAAAAACGACAATGTTAATGGTCGGTAAAATCCAATGTACTGCAGTCTACAACAAGTAAGCATTCAACAAATCAAGAGAAAGCACATACGTGACAATATATTAATACATTATCAAAACGAGTAATATTATATTCCAATGGTGAGTCAATTGTTCAAATGTAGATTATCTTCAACTGCTTTTTCGGCCTAAGTTCGGGAGTTGCAGCAATGATTGCATTGTGTACTGTACGGGACATACCAGCGCAAATCCAGCATTTCAGTTCACAACATTTGAACTGGCACATATAGTGGATTTAAATAAAATATGAGAAGGGAGGGGGGCGCACCAGCCTCATATGTATTATCAAGTGATATGTTGAACATATGTACCACCTATTTTTGCAAAATTGTCGTCGAATGTTTAATCTAATCTTTGGGAACACATATAATATTTGTTTTATTCGTATTCAGCTTTGTCACATTGTCTCACCGTATATACAGTTATCTTGAGACTCAAGGTCAACAGTCCATTGACGATACCGTATATACAGTTATCTTGAGACTGTATCAAGGTCAACAGTCCATTGACGATACCAGCCATGTTAAATAAGATACTGTATCACTATTTACTGCTCAGGACACAGGTAACACAATCGTTATCAGTGTTCTTGTAATAAATCGGGTATACATACACCACTTTCACCCGGTGCACTATCAAGAATGTCTGACTCAGAATAAACAGCTAGCTTTACTTGTCTCATAAATACGTTGTAATAAACGAACTAAAGGGGATTGAACTGAACAGGTTAACACACTAAAATAATAAGCATATAGGACCAACGGAACAGAAGTTATTGACACACCAAATTAGCTTCATCAAAACGTCGCCACCAGAATGAACTAGCAAGTGAGACAGGCATTAATAGTGACGTCAAACCAAATAAATAGGTGGGAGGACTTCGCTCTTGACCCAAAGCCAAGCTCCAAAACACCATGGGGAAAGAAGACATGTTAAATCAATAAATATGCTGATAAAATATAGCAAAGGCGGAAGTAAACCTACATTTGAAATAGTGTGTAAATTTAAATTTTGAATGTTAAATCTGTCATTTCAAGAAGTGTTAATAGATTTCTAGTATAGGGTAGGCGATATCATGACCTAATATTCAGTATCTCTACACACAGCATCCCATAAACGCTAGCAACATAACCATGCTGAACTTTTTTGTACAAAAAAACTTAAAAGGCAAATGTTTTGATCAAAGAAAAACTCACCATAATATTATATTTGAAACTGAAACTTTCTATGGTAATCACAGTGAAACAAATCCAGCCGTTGTTCACTAAAACGTCGTCGTCACAGCTTCATGTGTACTGTAGCCCATTTTTATCCTCAAATCCTATCAAATAAAGAAGTTAACCACGTCCCGTATCTGCGTATTTCCTATCTAAATATTACGATAGCCTATTGTGACGGATGAAATGAGTTTATCTCCAACCCAAAGTACGATGGCCGATAGCGGCCTAGCAACACACTATTACAAATAAATTATTGTACATGTTTATATTTACACATAGATCGCACTTATGAGAAAAAGAGTATTTTCCACCCATAATATCTGTGTTTTTCATCGATTTACATACGTTTGAAGCGATTGAAAGATGAGAAATGTACATTCCCGTCATGTTTTATGCGGCATTTACTACGTCACAATTAAGAAGTGGCGCAATTTGATTGGTTATTTCCACCATCACGTGGGTATGTAAGATTTTTCTTACATGGCTTTCTTTCATAGGCAAACTCTATCTTACAAAGCGTTATATGGGAGAAATTGAACGAAAGAGGAATGAACGTTCCGAGTCCTTCTGTAATGCTAGGATTCCTAGTGTAATGGTAGCCTGTCTCAAATATGTAACTGGTGTATGTCCATGTATTTTGATTCCACTTTGATGTTTTTGGAATTGTTGAGAGTCATAAAATCTTCTTTGTGAAATATATACGTGCTTCATATGTTTAAGGAAGATATGCATGATTCTTATCGCGGGCCGGGTTGTGTGCGAAGGGAGCTTCATACGGTCCCACAAAGCTCTTGTTGAATTTCGCAAATCGACAAATCGTTTTGATGAAAAAATAATACAATTTTTAGTTCCGCAATAAATATGTTCAAGTATACATATTGAAGCAACAAGATAGCTAGTATCAGTTCGGAGATTACGGCGGATTGAACGTCTCTATCATACTGTCAACAAGATATCGAACGGCAAAACATGTCCCGCAGGTTACCGAACGGGTAACGTACATGACAGTCCAATATATTACAATTTTACAATCATTGTTCTATCGGTAAAGACGTGTAGATGTAAATGGGCTTGGTCAAATGCATGACAAGAATGTTTTGCTCAGATATGATATTAATATGGAAGGACATTAGGACAAATATGTTTCTTTTCAATTTCTGAGTTTAAGTCGGAGTCTGAAATTGTATTAAAAAATGTTTATAACCTACAGTCACGAACTCGAAACATTGAAATGATTTTTTATGTAACAAACGTCTCCCCTACTATAGATATTAAGCGTTTTTGAATTTATTATTAGTTTGGCATCGCGGCTTATAAGTTTTGTACTTTTCTAACTATATGAAAAACATTTCCCGAAAAAAATAAGTGTATTTTTCACAACCACCACCAAAACAACTACAGCAACACCAACAATAGTGCCTTATTTTGGCGTATTTTGTTTTTCGTGATGTCGCTTTTTCTTATTGTTTTGTTGTAAAGTTGTGCTGCCGTGTTGTCGTACTGTTGTATTGTCATGATGTTGTACTGTCGTGTTGTTGTAATGTTACCTTACATTTTATTTTCTCCTATATCTCTATAATATGTAAGATTGAGTTATCCATGCAGAACACCCATGGAGGATAAAGACAATCTAACATCAGTGCTTGGTTGAGATCGAAATATTCGAACCCGAGTGTTGAATTTTATCCAAGTCTGGCCCTCGGTTTCGATCTCAATCAGTCACCGGTGTTTGATTATCTTTCTCACCTGTTTACGTTGGCATGCAATCTTTGCAAAAAAGATGTGATGAAAAGCATTAAACAAAAGCGTGTTTCGTAAACAAACACGAGTTATGCCCATTCCTATTATAAGTCGAAACTCAATTAAGCGAGTTTTTTCATACATTTTTAGTTAAACTCCAATGCATTCCGAATACAATTTCAGAAATTAGTTCTAACAAGAAATATCTTTAAAAAAGATGGTCGTCAGAGTTTTCTGTAGAGAGTTATTCAAGAAACAAATTGAAGCTGCCAAAATAAGATTTTTCTGAATTGTTCTTATTGTTGATTTAAGCCTATAGATACGATAGCTTTAATATATGCCGTAGGATTTCTTTTTTAAGTGTTTATGACATTTTGTTAAATTTCGCCATTTCTGGTACCTTAGTAGCACCCCTAGGAGAATGTAAACACCCCGTAGACGCCTCTTAAGTTTGGCTGTAATTTATACTGTGGTATGACAAGTATATAATGTGAAATGTTATTGCTGAATATTAACCTCAAATTTATTTTTGACCTTAGGATTTCATTTTGAATCTGTCAATGTTTGTTTGTTAGTTTCATTTTGGGCCAGTTTAACGTCCTTTTGACTCATGTCTAGGTCTTGTCGAAACGGTATCTGTTTTGGACAGTGCGCACTTATTGCGATTTTATACTGCTGTTTCAGGGAATTATCACGCCACAGAAACTTTGGCATGATACTTCACTCGGTCACATCATCCTGAGACCTAGCCAACCAGCCCTCTTCCTACCCAGTAATGCTGAGCACTTAGCAGGGAGCGAGAAAATTACTAAATATTAACGTCTTGGGTGTGATGCGGCCGTGAATCGAACCAGCACCTATTGGATCACGAGGCGAGAATGCTCTAACTCTGAGTTACCTGTCCGGTGAACCTGTCAGTCATTGGTTCATTGGTTACAAGTTTTGCAATATAGCTTCATATCATCTGATTTTTTTATCAGGTTACGGCTCTGTATAAGCCACAAGAAAGTCCATTGGTCCTGGACGTCCATCTGGTTGAAATGGCACTATATTTTCAAAATTTATAATATGCACCTTGACGAAACATGGCTCTCAATGCCCTAAGGTTACTACTTTAAAAAAAAAAAACCAGTAGGTTCTATGACCAGCGCGGTTGCCCAGTAGTTAGGGAGCTCGCTTCGTGCTGGTAGGCTAGTGCTGGAATTCACGGTCGGATGAAAACCTAAGACTTTATAATTAGGCAATCTTCTCGGTCCCTGTTAAGCGCCCAGCATTTCTGGTTAGAAGAGGACTGGTTGGTTCGGTGTCAGTATAATGTTACCGAGTGAAATATCATGTCAATGTGTCTGCCGTGTGATATATTAGTGAGACGTGAATAAAAAAGTCGTCATGTGTGCGCACATCGTCTAGTTTGTTAGATTTTTGAAATACGAAATACGTTCAAAAGTGCGAGACACGCAGAAGAGAGTTAAATAGGTCAGTGAGGTGATTTATTCCCAAATTAAAAACCCTTTGGTACCCAGTGATGACCGTCACACGGCGTAATGCTTTTGAATTGTCCATCTAAATTTGTTATTGAGACGCACATATATAGTTATTTGGTAACAGAATATTTACCTGACCAAAGTAAGTTTTAGAGTTTATTTATTCTTTTCTGTCAATATAAAACAACAATACCATGGTTGATACCATTGTTTATTGCTACTTGCTCGAGACCGTAACTAGGCTAAAAGTTGAAGTGAAGCAAGTGGTCAGGTCCCCAGCGGGTACAGGGCAATGTCCTGGTGTGTGTTTGGGATGGGGGAAGGAGGTAAGACCCCCAGGACATCATGGCATTCAGGTAAGGATCAACCATGCAACTAAGGCAAAACACTGATAGAAAAATGAATACAGCATTGCATAGTATTCAGAACTGACTGAATTTATAGCTGTCAAATCTGGGAGGAGTACGGTATGAATGCTTCAGAAATTTAAAAAATGTAATAGGGTTTTTGTAGTTATTATATGAAAAGCTATTCGAAAAGTTTTAATAAAAAGGGACGTTGAATATGCATTTTCTGGTGTAATTTTAAAGTATAAAATTTATAGATTTATATGTTTGTAAATACTAAGTGCTTGGTCTAAACGTAGGTAGAGAAATCTAGTGTTTTGCAATTCTCTGCAACCATACTTTACCTGTGTTTTATGTAAAATTACAAACCGAGATGTTACTGATAAAAGCAGCGATTATTATATATCATAACTGTATTGTATATCGCTGGTAAAGGTAAATAACACTGTAACATAATATACTTCATATCGATCGACAGTAATAATCAAGAAAAGTATATGGTTTCGAATACAAAATGCAATCTGAAACATGGATCCAATTTATATGATATTTAAAACAGGAAAGAGACACTTATTATCGCTTCATACATAAAAAGTAAAAATTAAAAAATATAGTATATTAAATCAAAATGGTGTATACATTAATTATACATTTAAATGTAACCCTTCTCTGTTACTTTCGTTAAAGTCATCGGAGTCAGTATTTGGCCACGCCTTCGTCTTATTATCAAACAAAATACAGAAGGGTCAACCGTTCGACAGGTTATTAACCTGATAGTATACCCACGTGCATGTATCATCATATGAACGAACGCTTATATTTAGAGGTTATTATATGACCATTTTGATGTTTTACCCCTTATATCAGACTGAGACATTGATATCAGCCAGAGTTAGGTTTGGGGCTTATAAGGGTTATGATATCAACTCGATTTTGCCATTTATGTTATATTTGTTGATTAGTTTTGTAATTGATATAGTTTTAATAATCTAATAGTTGTTTATGTTGTGAATTAAACCTACCAAAGAATTTTTTAAATAAATCTCAAATTTGTGGGAACATTGGTTTGGTTTTCTTTAGGTGATGATCATTTATAACCTTTTAGTAATATGTTTTGTTATAATCTGTGTATTTGTTTTCAAATTTAACCAAAAGGATAAGACATTAAAAGGTGAGATAAAAGAACATATTAACGGTACAATCCGGACAATACCACACTATGCGTGTTATATCAACTCGGGGCTGATATAAGGTTGGAAGAATTTGTATAATATCACACATGCAGAATGGCTTATATCATTAGTAAACATATGATTAAAACTGGCTTTAGCGAAATAAATTCCTATTGACTACTTTTCTATATTGAAAACTGTAAGGGTTAACTCCCCTCATGTATTTTCTGTTCCTTACATGTGGATTCAAGTAGGTTGTCTCCGCTCTGATAACAGTGAAGTAGTCAATTCGAAAAACCAAGACGACATTCTATAGCCGAAAATCCATGGACATGGGCAACAAAAGGAAAATGTTGGACGCACACAGAAAAGATAACCAAATATACATTTATAACTAACAAAAGGAAGCATCACGGACTTCTATTAAACAAAAAACTAAGAGCGAATGATGTATTGCCAAATACAAACTTAACTTCTACTTGTCGTTTGTGCGGAGACCAATCCAGACTACTACAAACAAATTCAGACAGTGCGACAGTGTGTAGGCATTTATAAGAAATTGGGGGAAGATTTCGCTCTTACTTTCCCCCTCTTAACAATTACGCCCCTCTCCTTCACACACACACACACACACACACACACACACACACACGTTCAACACTCACTTTCCCCTTCTTTCAAAACGCAGTCACTTTTACGTTAATTATTGTAAATAATACATAAATTGTTAGGCATTGTATGATATGTCTTTGTTTAGTATTGTGTGTATTGGGTAAGGGCCATATAACTTGCGATAACTTTAACCCAATTCCTTTGTCATTTTCTATTTATTACAATAACTTATGTTTAAACTTAACTTAAAGATCGTGAAAGTGCTGTTAAAATATCTATAACTACAATCAGACGAATTTAAATATTAAGATAAACTCCGTCACTCGAGCGTTTGTTTGAAGGTATTTTATCTGATTCTGATCAATCTGCATATTACCTTTTAAAACAAAGTGGACGCCTTTCAAGACACTTCATTGAATAGCGTAAGAAAAGGGTTTCAATTGCAATTTTTTTTAAAAATAAAAACAAGAGGCCCATGGGCCTTAACGTCCATATGGTTTAAAACAAGCCTACACTTTTCACATTTTACAGTAATAGTTAGATTTTTAATATATAGTCAAATTTAGTTTTTCATCTTCCAATAACAACCAACAGGCTTGTTATTTGGTAAACTTACACCATACATCAATACAAAATACATGAGCACCAGTGAAAAAAATTGCGCAAGCTCCCTGGAGGTCAAATTATGTATATAACCTGATTATTTGAACAAATCTGAATTATCTTCACCAAAGGATGTTTACTTACAAATTTGGTTGAAACTGGTCAAGTTGTTTTGAGAAGGCAAAAATGGGAAAAGTTAACATAAGGGAGCATACCAATAGTGACATTAGTAACAAGAATGTATATTATCTAGTCAACTACCTAAATTTGTTTTTGAATAGCTTCGTACATATTTCAATACAATACAATTCAGTGAAAGAGATTCCCTTTTTCAAACTGCATACTGATTTGTCTACAACATGCATCTCAATGACTGGGTGACAAACAGACATGATTAGATTTAATTGGCCAAATATTTAATTTTACTTGAATGTGGGAACGTGTAACACTGCTTTTATTTATTCATTATGCCCCAAGGTAACTACATACCAAAACATTGAGCTCTAGGCCTACTGGTTGATTAGAAGAAGATTTGTGAAATTTTGTCAAAATGTCCCCTTTTGGCCCCCTAGTGTCGCCCAAACAGACAAACAGACGCTCTGAACTCCAGGCCCAGCTACGAACCCATTTGTATATGATATATATCTCAATTAAACAACAATTCAGCTTAAATTGTGTTTAATTGAAAAAATGATTATAAAATATGAGTTAAATCAACACAGCAAAAGACGCAGAAAACAATCAACAACCACATCGAACATTTCATCACCGGTAAATAACAAAGAAATTAACGTTGCATTCATGTGGACCGAGAAAAGATCATCAAGCAGGAAAACGGGTGGTGTGGTTAAACCAGTTATTGAGACCTTAACATTCCGATTTCACTGGATGAGGCAAGGAGTTCTATTTTGAAATATAGATGTACATTGAATTTTTAGAAGCATACATACTATCTTTTAACATTAATCGCTAAATAAAGTGTTAATAAAAGTTTAAATGAGTAAAAAGCAGTATAATGGAATCAACAGAGCGAAAGAAATTGACAAACAAACAATAACTGCTTCAAACAATAAAGCACCAGAATGTAAGTAATTAATTAAATTGACACCACAGGAATCATCAAGACTAGTAACTCATGCGGACCGACTTAGGACGATCAACTAGCACGAAACCGGGTTAAACCGGTTAATGAGGCCTGAATCTTCCAACTTCCCGCATGAGACTAGAAGTCTTAAGCATATACAAACTTTTAAAAAATTTAATAAATACACTTCATGGCGCTGTAAATCATCTCAATAACTAACTGCCCGCATCAATTGTCCATAAAAATCTAAACGACTAAAACGTATATACGTATTTACAAAAGGCAATTGGAAATATGAAAATTTGGCATAGCCTAAAAGCATAAAGCTGAAAAAAGTGGCTAATAAGTGGTAGATTCAAGAGTCCAAGTATATGGAAATGACATTGATGAGCAATCAGTGTGCTCGCAGAGTTACAACAGCAATACCTATGCCAACTGAAACTTCCAGAGAAGAAAATTGGATTTGGGACCTTAGGAGAGCAAAACTCACCTAGCTATTTGTCAGGGGAAAACACTTAATTGGCTTCAGTAATTGCTATAACAGCAGTGTGAGCTCAGAAATAAAGAACAACGCGAAGTGCAACTAACAACAAGAAGGACAGATATCAGGACCCAGCCTTCTCGATATAGGGAGCTTTCAACTGGGACCCTTCTGGGACCCTTCACTGAGTCCTAGTAGTATTGTTAGAAGGTGTGCAATGCCAAAGTCTATGCCAGTTAGAAGCGGTTAATGGACCCAATAATAAGCATTGTTGCGTCTCACTATAAGACGATCATAGCTACGTTAAAGGGATTTTCTTAAAGTTTTAGTAGAAACAGAAGATACGTCTGGGTCGTTTTAATCCTCCTAAGTCTGTAAACAAGATCTCTATAAAATGACGGTTGTGAAATGCCTCTACTTACATTCGAGAAAAAAGTACTGGACCACAATTAAAAAAAACCTCCGGATATCTTCTATAAAACTTGCAAAATGTCTATGATATGGATACCCCATTTACACATTTACAAAAAGTCAATAAGATACACCAAAGTTGGACATGGCCGATTTATTCCTGTCCGTTCATAGTGGTTAAAATACGGTTAAGCCTATTGGAATGTGAATATGTACATGTATAAACAATACATGTACTTGCAAAAGTAAAGCAAAACTAAAGCCATGACAAACGGAACTAATGAAATATAATACTCCAATAATGTGTAAGGGAAATTAAAAATAATACATATTGTATGCGATTGTTTTTAGATCTGGTCACAGCGGGTTCGAAATTTGAATCTTTTGACTAGAGCACTTCAAAGTGTTTTTATAAGTTACAGATAGTAAACTCTAGCAACTTCATATAGCTTCCAATGGTAAATGTTGAATTTAATGATAATTTTGCATGAATCAGTAGGTTCTTGCACTCTCTAAGTAATGTTTTCGTATAATAACTTACTTACTTTAAAAAAAAAAAACGCTTGAGTGAGTCACTAAAATTATGTTGTTATTGTCATACCATTAAAGGAAAACCTTTGTTAAAAATCATAATTCGTCTCGTAAATCGTTTTCTGTACGTTTAACATTTAACAATATTATTAATTGTCTGGAACTTCATTCTTCCTATGGAAAAGATGTACAAGGAAAAAGTTCACGACAACACATTTATGTGTATACTGGGTTTGTTTTAAAATAATGTACAGTGTTTCTTGTGTATATATGTATAAGCATACTAAAGGAACTGCAGCATGTCAATTAATACCCGTAAAATGTTTAAGATTGCCTACGATAATATGTTTGGCGACCAGCGTTACACAACATAGGCCTAGATTTTCACAATAAGCAGTTGTTTGTTCAAGAA
>JAUMGZ010218030.1:0-11613 GCA_032359645.1 Pododesmus macrochisma
TCGTTTAAAGCAAAAGTTAACGACGGACGGGATTTGTATGAGAAAAGTCCACCTTGGACCTTCAGTCCAGATGGACTAAAAAAACAGGAAGCTCATCAAATACAGAATGTAAGCAAAACTAAACTGTTTATCTTTTAAGAAACTTTAGTTCTCATATTTTGAAAAATCTCTTCACATTTCATATTTTTAGAATATAAAATTTTACATCAAGATAGCGATACACATTAAATGTATGTTGGGAAAGACTACAGTTTATACATGGAACTTTACAAGATCTATGCATGTTCAAGCCTCCATTAACAGTTTAGTTTATTGCTGTTCAACACCACCAGGTACCATCATCTGTATTTCCGCTATCTGCTGGGGATAAGTTTTTATGTGTGAATAAAACTGAAGCAACCGGGCAAATCGTTTGACTTTAAAGGTAAGAGGCTGGAGATAGGGGAAATAACCTCTAGCTATAAGGGCATCCATTCAATGAAACAAACTTTACACGAAGAATTATTTCATCACTTACCGTAAAAATCTTTTTCTGGACTTTATGTACATTCAAAGCCTTGACTTTTCCAAAAGTTGGCAGTGATTTTAATGTCTCTGTTTTCTTAACACTTTGTTCAACTCTAAAATTATAATACATGCAACATTGAAATCACATTATTATAAGCACTAGGAAATCCGTGAAATGTTGATTGATAACAAAAATGGGTTTTGAAGCTCATCTTGGCTTTCAATAATTTTCAAAGATATGTTGTCTGTTTCTTGTCAACAATACAGGAAAATTACAAAGTGAATACATGTCACTAATTGAAAAGTAGCCATTTTTATACACACTGGTGTCATCATGGAGAAATATGGATCACACTTCACATCAGTTTTATAAATGGTGAGAAAAAGTGTTTTACAATCACAGAAAGTGATAAGATGGCTACTTAAAAACCTTTTAGTCATTCTTTTGTGGGGCAGAGAGAGGGGCTGTCATGTCTTCTATAAGGGAGCTTCAAAGCCCTTTAGTTTTGGATAAGCTTCCATATTGATATATCTTATTACACTCCTGGAATGGTTGACTTAATTGCATAAATGTTAGTATATTTAAAGCTCAAATACTATTCATACATGTATATTATAATGTACATACAGTTTATATACTGTCTCTATTACAAATAATATATTTGTATGAATATACTAGAAAAAAGATTTGTCACAGAGAGCCCCACAGGAAGGATTGAAGTTTTGAAAAATGCATTTCCCTGGAGATTTGAACTGTCAATTTTTTCAAGGTCTGGTTTCTGATATTTTTCATTAATTCAAGTAGATTTTATTCTTTGCCTAGATATCATATGACAAAATATTTAAGTCTCATGTTCTTACAATTTATAGTTCCAAAGATGTGAAATCAAAATTTTCAAAATGGCCACCAGGTCAACATTCTTGTAATTTTTTATTCTCAAAGCATTTCATATGTACATAACAAGATGGTGCACACATGAAGTATTAGAAAATCCCATGTTAATAACTCGTTTTGTAAATGATATATAGATATCTAAAGATTTTCAAAATGGAATCCAGGGGAGCTATATAAGAAACATTTGATGAACATTAGCTGGACACACCTAGACAAGAAGTCCATTAATTATAAGGTAGTTTTGAGTCTCCAACACGAAGGAGAAATAAAGAAAACAATTTAAAAAAAAAAAATTCAAGATGGACATCAGTGATCCCTTTAAAAGTATAATATTTTTAACGTTTAAAGTTAAAATTAAATGTAATAGCAGTGCAAGTCCCACGCTTCTTAATGCTTACTGTTCTGAAGGATTCTTGATTTAACAGGATTTTCAAGATGGCTGCCACAGTGGCCATCTCGGAAATCTGATGGCGACAGGATTTGTTAAGGGCCAACTTAAAATTCTCAAGATACAACTTATGAAGATTCGATGACAGCAACAAGTAATAGTAACATATTTGATTATGGGTTATGAAAGATGCAGTGTGAAAAGAATAGGTCACTTGAACAAAAGGTGAGCTAAAAATTTCTTAGATAGAATAAATAAAGCATTAATAGCTTCTCATGTTATACATGTATAGCTATAGAATATATGATTTTCATGACACTGACTTATATATTTTCATTTTCATTATAATCAATATTGTAACCAAAAGGAAATATGAACACACCTATAAACAAAATCAAGCTGTCATTAAACCAAAAATGCCTAGGATTTTGTGAACTAAATATAACTAATTAACCAACTAGCCAAACACAAAGTTTGTTACATTTGAATAAATCATTCTTTAGATATACAAACTTTTTAAGCTCAGGCAGGGCAGCTGGCTTGGCAATGTTGACAAGTTTTCTGGTTCTTAATTCTTCTTTCTTAAGTTCAATAAGTCGTGTTTTTAACTTGATCTTTGTCTTGGTGTCCATCATACCAGATTTAATGGCTGACATGTAGGCATCAAGAGCATCTACCTCCTCCTCCTTGTGAGCATTAGCCTCTGTAAATACACAAATATATTACATCAATATTAGGTATTTATTAAATAGTTATTACCTACTATTACATAAATAGTACCTATCATAACATAAATATTACCTATTATAACATCAATATTACCTATTATAACATCAATATTATTAGTTATTTGGATTATTGACAAGTAACATGGGCTCCATTACCTACCTGGAAATTTCATTTACTGAGCCGCTAGGCGAGGTTAGTATTCTTTCCAGGCAGGTAATGTGAGCCCATGTTACTTGTCAAAAATCAAAAAAACAAATTTGTCATACGGCAAAGCCTTTTATTGGAGTTTTCTTAAACTGAATCGAACAGATGATAGGACAATTTCACAACTGAAATATGTTGTATACGTGCAAAATGAAATACAAATGTACATTTAATAAGTCATAAAAAAAGATTTTTTAATTTTCAATGAATTTTTTTTCATTTAATAAAATAAAGTGCACATCCATCCTTTTATTTTTAGAAAGTATTTGAACATAAGAAGATTACGGTCCATTTAACCTTTCTTAATAAATGATGCGAAACCCCAATAGTAGCCGCATTTTTAGTTATTATGACGTTGTTTTGTAATGCTGTCAACGTGAGTTTGTTGATGTTTGTGCTCCACTCTTGAAATATCGGGAAGCATTGTTCCTTTCAAATCTAGCCATGGTGACTAGTGTGTTAGTGTTACAACTGTTACCAAATTCGACTAACAAATTGGACATTCTACTTCATTAATGGCATCCAGAAAGTTTGTTGGCGCTGGAACATCTAATGTAACAGTATTAATGTCAGCAGAACATCACTGATAAGCGACTGAATAGTACAGTACTGGTCAGGTAATGCCAGTTATATGGTAGGTAGCGTCACAGTTTTATGAGTTTGACAATAGTGATAATTAAAAGAACACTTCAGCAGTAAAATTTTTTGAAATTGTATTGCTATGTGTCTGAAACACACTGGTTAACAGCCTAAGACGAGAAACTCTTTACTTATTAAGTTTACAAAACTGGCTAAATTTTGATTACGCATTGTGTGTACAAGTGTTCACACAATATACACCCAGACTGAAGAAAGGATTTTTTTATATTTCTGATTACATTGTGTAACAAGTAATAATTCTGATCAATTTGGAATCAGTTTATGCTTACCATATTCAATAGTATTTTTAGTTACTCTAGCGAAGCGTAAAACAAGATGACTGCCTCCCATATTTGGAAGTAAGGGGTTCCGACGGGGTAAATTGAGCCTCATGTTGACGACACAGGCTGGTAACATGGAAAATTTCTTATGTCAAGCCAGCCAATCAGAATCTTAAAAATTTCTTTGCAGTATGACAATACCTATTATAACATCAATGTTTCTACATGTTGTTATATGGCTTATTAGTACATTAAATAATAATTATATAGTGTTACTGTTATGTCAGCATCAGTTACTGGTTCATCAAACATGAAGTTATTTGTAATTTAACATCAAAAAGATAAAGATCTGTTACAAGTGAACATTAAACAAAATTTACAAGTATATCAAAAATACAACATCATACATTCATAACATATTTGGTAAAGATTTTAATACCTGATTTTGCTTCTGCTAGTTTTGCCTCAACATCCTTGATTTCTGTTTCAATTGCTAGATGCTTAGCAACCTGAAGAAATAAAACAAAACTGTGCTTACAAACAGTATGTATAGCATGTCCCCACTTAAAAAGATTTCTGATGGTAAAAAGTGCATTTCAACATGAAGGTATCTGTTCCTCATTGCTCTTACTTTCATTTTTATAGAGCCTCATGTCTGGTCCAGTTTCTGTTATTTTGTTGTACTTTTTGTACCCCACATCTTTTAACAAGTACATAATGATTTAATTTAATCTCACATAACCTATTTAAATGTATATTAATGTTGGGGTATAAAAAAAACAAAAGAAACTCTCCAGGCTAGGGACACTAAACTCTTTCAACCTTATACTTTCCAGATTTATTTTGAATTGAAGTGTCCCAAAAAAAAGAGATTTACTGAAGGTGGGCATACCCATTTAAAAGGTATCCAGTAAATTCTAAGAACTATAAAGACATTATGCATACATATTATACAAAAACACATACCCTGCAGGTTTACTGAAGAAACTTGAAAGTCATATGTAGATTAAATTCAAATGACTAAATTGATTAATTCTTAAATGTCCATCAGGGAACTCCTCTTACACATTCATGATGAATATGTAAATATGTGTACCAAATGTCAACGAAATCAGAAAAAAACTGTCAATAGTAGAGTAATAACAACATCTGACAGACGTAATAAAGGGAGATTAACAATTTTTGATTGCAGAGTGGTAACAATTTCCATTAAAGGTATTATATTAAGGTGGATAATTAAAACAATTTGTGGGCCACTCAGCAGACTTTAAGCTTAGTAAAAGCATCTCTGTAGTAGTACATGTTGGCAGGGCCCCACTAATCACACAGTTCTAATTTCCCTTCACCTAACGTTCTTTCCATTATGATAGGTTGACATTGATTCCATGTAGTATGGACATAGTCAAATAAGTGAAAAAGTAACAACAACAGTCATGTGCAGAAAAATCCTTTTCCACGGTATGCATATGTAATTAAATTTGGATATGTACATTAAATAAACTACTTTTGTGATTGTTACAATATTTCAAAATTCTGTAATAGTCTCACATATTATAAAATTAAGAGTTTATCTGTGAAAAAGTTCCATCATTGGTATTTTGTTAAGATATGGTTGACATGTTCCAAACACAGTCGTGCAATTTATTGAAACAAACATACAATCTTATCTTATTTTTTTGTTTCTTTTAGCGGGGCCTAAGAAGCCAACACTCCCAGATTCATTTAATTGCTTACTAGTGTTTCATAAGTTTCAGTTGAGTTCTCAAGTTTTCCAGCTTTTTTCATTCTTTCAGATCGCTTTTTTTCTATAACTCCTGTTCGATCAAGATAAACATCTTCATCACTGTCATAGAAATCATCATCTTCCCAATTTCTCTTCTTTTTCTTGCGGCTCTCTACAGAATATTTAAATACCATTTCAAAAACAAAATAGTCATGGCAACTTTGTTGTTGCTAACGTTCAAGTAGGCATTATAAAAGATGTTTTACAATGGTAAGAAAATGAGTTTTAAAATAAGTTAGTTGATGAACATGAACATTCTTCAATAACAGTCTAACAGTAATACATAAGGAGCACATACCATGTTTTGCTGCTCTGAGAACTCCCTGTCTGTCCAGCATTCGACATGCCTCTAAAGCACACTGCAACACTGCCTCCTTTTTCTTACCAGAAACAACAGCTTCAGCAACCATTGGAGCACCACTGGGTAAATCTATTGGTAATCTATTGAAAAAGATGTAAACAAATACAATAGTTTATACAGACCTTATTCACTGTCAACTTAAAAATTTCTTTGACCTTTGACACTTTGATGTCTTCCTCATTATAGCAAAACTATAGCAAACACTTAGCTTAGCCCATAAATACAATATTGATATAGCACAGACATTTTCTTCTGTACTATAGTATAAGTATAATATTAATATATAATGAAGTATGCCCATACTTACTCAACTGAACATTTATATTTGCCTTTTCCGACTTCCGCAAATTCATATTCTGGTTCTTCATAGCCTAGAATGTACAATTTTTTTTCCATTTTATGCTTTTATCATGAATTTAATCTGTATTTATATTGTCTTAAGATCTAGACTTTCAAAATGGCCACCAGAAGTTTGAACACATCAAATACAGGTATTTGAAAATTCTGTGTAAACAGCTTGTTCAATTCATGAGATATTTTAACTTTAAGATTTTCATGACAACTACATTTGTATCATTAAAAAAAC
This sequence comes from Pododesmus macrochisma, assembly GCA_032359645.1. Classification (NCBI taxonomy): domain Eukaryota; kingdom Metazoa; phylum Mollusca; class Bivalvia; order Pectinida; family Anomiidae; genus Pododesmus; species Pododesmus macrochisma. The sequence continues at coordinate 6,374 of JAUMGZ010218030.1, forward strand.
ATCAGACAAACAAAATTTTATCATTAGGCTATGCAAATCAAAACAACAGGTTGAATAAATATAATGTAGTTTCGAGCATCAAACTTATTCATTGTATATATGGAAAAAATAAAAGAAGAAGCCAATTGTGCCTTAACATACATCTGGATCCTTTAAGTAAATTTTTGGAATTTGAATACTTTTTGATCCCAGAATTGAACAAAAGCATGACCTAAAGTTACTACATACAGGCCTTCTTGCTATAGTTTATAAAAAGATGGTTTTTTTTAAATTTTATCAAATTTTCCCCATTTTGGGCTCCAAAGTGGTGCCCCGGGGACTTGGCCCCATCATTTGAACAATAATGAAGTCCTTTCCCTATTGGTGCCTTCTACCAAGTTTGGATGATATTGGTCCAGTATTTTTGAAAGAGAAGTCGATATTATTGAAAGTATATTGCTATATATATATTTATAGTGTTAAACTTTGACCCCTTAATGTGTAACCTATTTTTGACCCAAGGGTCACGCCTTGAACAAACATGATTTTTCATGGCCTAAAGTTACTCCATACAACAGCATTAAGATCTAAGCCATCAAGTTTATATCAAATTTATTTTTAAATTTTGTAAAAAAAATTCCAATTTGGGCCCCCTAAGAGGCACCCCTTCGGGACTGCGACCCATCATTTGAACAAATCTGAACTTCCTTCTCCCAGAGATATCTTGTACCAAGTCTGGATGAAATTGGTTTAGTAGTTTTGGACAAGAAGTCAAAAATGTGAAAAGATAACACATTTGATATATATATATATATATATAGATATATGTATATATGATATACCGGTACATTGTGTTGAACTTTGACCCCTAAACGTGTAACCTATTTTTCACCCCAGGGTCACACCTTGAACAACTTGGTTCTCAATGTCGTATTGTTATTACATACCAAAGCATTAAGCTCTAGGCCTTCTAGTTTATATAAGGAGAAGATTTTTGAGGTTTTGTCAAATTTTCCCCCTTTTGATGCCCCCTGGGGACCCAGCCCCTTCATTTGTACAAATCTGAATCCCTTCCCCTAGGGATACTTCCTGACAAGTTTGGATGAAATTGGTCCAGTTGTTTTGGAGAAAGAAGAAGTCAGAATGTGAAAAGTAAATTGTTTACAGGTGATCACCACAGCAAATTCAGAATGCTTAGAATAACTCGCTTGAGCAACTCAAAATTTATAGAACTTACATATACCTACCTTCTCTTTCAAAGAAACCTTTCAATGCTTTCTTTGGGTCATCAATATAGAGAGCTTCACTTTCTTGAGTAATAATGCTTGCAAATGGGTTATCTCCTTCCTCTTCTTCGGCTTCATACTCATCTAGTAATAGAAATACAGCAGCATATAATGTATATATATATAGTATTGTGCAAAAAAATCCGAACAATTTATTATGGACTTTAAACATGTATTTCGTAACTATGAATTTGTACTTTGAGAATTATATGAGTTGAATATGACCAATGACGTTATATATAGTTGCTCCCCTTGTTGACATACAAATCGCGTAACCACGCGTTAAACAGACGCCTACTTTCGCTTTTATAGCAATGACTGAATTGAACAATAGGATTGTCTCCTAGATTTGTATGATAGCGGCATAAGATCACCCCGTGTTTTAGTGGATTTAACCAACATACCCAGGACTACAAATTCTACGATAATTTGAATAAATTTAATGAAGGCAAGAATGAGTTACGTATACGGTGCCCCAGATCTGGGAGGAAGAGAATTTTTGGCCCTGAGGACAGTCGCCGGATTGCCCATCTAGCTATACAGCATCCAAATTGGTCATCGCAGCAAATCAGTGAAGAAACACAACGAAGAGGGTCAGTTGAGGCTTCTAAATGGACAGTAACCAGAACTTAAGCTTGTGCCAATTATTTCAAATCTGTACCGGTAAAAATACCTATGATGACCGAGGCACACATGCGCAGACAGATGACCTGGTGCAATACACACATGAACTTTTGATAACGTCATTTTCTCAGACGAAAGTAGATTTCAGTTCAATAGATGTACATGTACCAGGAAAAGGTGGGCAAAGTACGGAAAATGTAGAAAGATGGTTCCAAAGTTCTCGCCAGCTGTTACAGTTTGGGGTGGTAAAAGTAAGTTGGGTGTTACCCCCCTTATTTTTGTAAGCGGCAATATTAATTCCGACAAATATTGTGAAATATTAGACGAGGGACTTTTGCATTCAGATATTGTGCAAAGTAGGATTCCATACATGTTTCAGCAGGACAATGCACGTCCGCACACTTCTGCATATACCCGTCAATGGATGCACGACAATAATATAACGGTAATCGACTGGCCAGCAGCATCACCTGACTTAAGTCCTATAGAGAATGTATGGCAGGTCTTAAAGGACAGAGTGGAAAAATTGGAGCCTACTTCTATTATTGACTGGAAAACAGCCATCCAGCAAACATGGGCATCATTGGAACAAGATTACAAAGACGACTTAATGAACAGTATGCCACGTTGCTTGGAACAGTGCGTCCTTAGGAACGGTGCCCTGACGGACTATTGAAAAAGAAAATGTGTAATCTACAATTAAATTCCTATTATTGTCAAAAACTGTGTGTGTTTCTGTTGAAAAAGTTATTAAGTTTTTTGTGAATCCGGATTTTTTTGCACAATACTATACATGTATGTAGTGTGACTTATTATAAATTATATGCAAATGTTTTACTTATGGATAAATACATGTATACAGTGTAACTAATTATAAATTATATGTAAATGTTTTACTTATGGTGGCAGGCGTCAAATATTTTTGTGATGCGATTTTATGTTTGTTTTAAATTGATGTTTGTTGGCATTTTCCTTGGTCTTCAGTTCTGCTGATTCAGATTACATTCTTCCTAAAAATACTTAAATTTTTAATTAACTAATTATGATAATTAATGTCAAATTTACTGTTCAGAGACGAGCGAGTAGTACAATATCAAAAGAATGTGACAGAAACTTGTCAAAACCATGGTTACAAGAGCACTATATCTGCAGTCAGCAGTAGAACAAAGTTCACCTCTATCTAAACACTCAGTGCTCACTTAAGGAAAGTTTTAATATATTAATTTACACATGATAATGAGTTGGTAGATTCAACATAGCACACTACAGTAACTGCAGTCTGTGCCTTTAAATTTTTCAAGCACTATTCCAAACCAGCAAAATTGAATATTTTACTATACAATATATAGCAGAATTAAAGCAAAATTTCACTAGTCCAAACCAAATTTTACTTATCGTGGACATCGGACTAGTGCCTAACTTACATTTTCAAGGCCACTGTCAGCTACCTATGAGAACATTGTCCACCCAATAGTTTCCTAGATCTGCCCTCATCTGACATTGGACCTACATCAACTTAAAATGTGAAGCTAGTCCATCTTCCTTAGAGTTAATGAAAAACCTATAAATAAAAAGATTACAATGTGTTATCAGATTTTTGATTTTATAATAATTATTGCAGCTATGAATCTTAATCACCCATCCAATTAGAATTGATGCTGATCGATCAATGACAAATTAAACTTAACAGTGTTGTACTGGTGTTGTTGACACCAGGCATCTTCCATATCTGGGTCTAATAAAGACATTTAATTCTACTTGAAATTCTGTATGTGTTGTCCACAACTGAATCAGTGAATGTTGCCAGTGACTTGCCGTAGGTCGGTGGTTTACTCCGGGTACTCCGGTTTCCTCCACCAGAAAAACTGGCACATCTGTAAATGACCTTAGCTGTTGATCGGGCAATAAGCCCTTAATACAAACAAACAAACAAACCACAACTGAATGTCCATTGGTAATGGGTACATTGTATACAGCATGGTAAATCTGTATGTGCTGAATTCACTAAACCACCCCCTCAGCACAAAGATACAATATGCCACAAGATATAGCATAAGTTTACACTGACAAGTCTCTAACCTATATAAGGTAACCTGGTATTAATAAACTTTTATAACAGTAAACACTAGACATACACATCAAGTTTATGTTATCTGATGCCTTGTCACAGATGGCCATAAGAAAATACAAATATGAAATGTAATTATTTAATTAACACAAATACAACTAAAGCATATTAACTACCTGTATAAACTGTATACTATATACAATTTCATCTAGAGATGTACATATGTATACCAATATATTATATAGAACCTGCCAGCACTAACCAAAGTCATACATAATTCATCTGCACAGATAATCAAATGATTTTTTGAGTCATTGGTCAAGTATGGGTCATTTTTACAGGCAAAAGATCTAAAGTATAAGACTCTTTCATATACGTGTATAAGACAGGGATATTCCACCAGAGGGGGTAACAAAGTGGTAAAACCTGAGGCTTGTTGAGGGTTTTACTTCAATTTGTAACACCTGAGGGTGGAATATCCCTATGTTACACACATGTGTATGAAAGAGGATTTTTCTCCCATAATATCTGTGTTCTTTAATCAATTGACATAAGTTTGAAGCGATTGAAGTTTGAGTAATGTACATTTGTGCTATGTCACAATTAAGAAGTGAAACAATTTGATTGTTTATTTCCCACATCACGTGATGTAACGCAAGCATGAAAAGGTATGTAAGATAGATTTTTCTTACATGGCTTTCTTTCATGGGCAAACTCTATCTTACATAGCATGATAACGGAGATTAATCTTTATATTGAGCTGCATAGAATGCATGTAGTATGTACATGTGTTAGTTACTAATGCAAACCAATATAGTACTATACATAATGTACATGTATGCTATACTTAATTGCAACCATTAGAGTAATAGATTACAGAAGTAAAACTGAATTATCTATCAATCTTTTACAATGTAATAGAAAGTAAACCATCACCTGAAAAGTATATTTAAGCCTTATAATGAAGCACCTGAATGTAATTAATTAAATCGACACGCTAGCGTATTATGATAACTTGTCTGTATGCCGGTTCAGAGATATAGCACCATAAATGTCAACAAATAACACTTTAATGCTTATATTTTCATTTATGTTTTTTCCACAACAAATTTATTTCCAGTAGTTAAAATTGAAATTGGAATTCACGGCTGTAAGTGTCTTTATCGTAACAACCACTGTATATGTAATATGAATCATACAAGCGGCCCATCTGGATTGGCATTTGAATATTTTGATCCTAGGGTCACTCCTTGAACAAAGTTGGTTATCCATGCCCTAAAGTT
>JAUMGZ010218041.1:0-11612 GCA_032359645.1 Pododesmus macrochisma
TCGTTGGCACGGATGGTAGCGCGAGTGGATTCTTTCTGTGGGAAGAAACCGGAGTGCCCGGAGGAAACCCACGTGTTTAGGTTGGCGATCCCATACCATCCCACTTACGACTCCGCGTATCGAACCCGGGTCGCATTGGTGAGAAGCGAGCGTCTTAACCACTACACACCTGAACATATGATAAGCGCAATGTTGTGATATAGTGAGCTTGGTTTTTATGAAAATTTAAAATTAATAGTTTTTTGTTTCTCAATATGATTGAAATACATGCAATCTATTTTGTAAAAATATTGATACATTCTATGTTACATTCCAGATAAATCTTGAATACAATTATGTATTTCTGTCGCTTGTCGATATAATGGCATTTGCGTCATCATAGCAAACTCGCTTAATAATCTGGTTATTGTAACTTAGAACACCAAATACAATTCAACTGAATTTGTTGCAAACGATTTATTACTAGGCGTGTGGCAATTTTTTTTTTCTATGCGTTTTTTTCTTTTTACATCCTATCTATCTATTTCGTTTCAAATCGCTATGGGTTCGTTAAAAATCCAAACTTGGCAGTGATACGGCTTTCTAATAAATATAAAATATACAATATTAGGAAAAAAAATGTTTTAAACGTTTAAGTGTTTTCATAAATTAAGAATATTAAAAAAAAGTTAAATACATTTGAAAAAGTGAGTCGGAAAATTCTCGATAGTATGTACATACTTTTTAAATTTTAATCCGTTGAACTAGAAATTTAAATTAGTAAATCGTTTTTAATTGAAAGCTTTGTTACCATGGTTAACGTTAATATACGTAATGTTATGCAAAAAATGATAATAAATAATAAATAATATCTGCTGTAAAGGATATATTCATTCAGCCACATAAACAAACAAGTTACTGCTGATTTTTTTCTTGTTTAACACATCTAACAACATTCTTAAGTGAAACAATGTATGTAACAAATGCCTCTTTAGGCACACATAATCCCCAACTCATTAATTCTTATCGTTACCCTGAAGGCCATATATACCATAACCGTCTTTCCGTTGATCGTACAATAGACTACACATACTAACTTACTTAATTCGCAACTGTCATACCTTACTGATGTAAGAATGCAATTTTTAACTCAAATCCAGTCGGGACGTGGCCGTCCAGTAAGTAATCTAGTTCTTGTGAATAAAGCCATTGATTTTCCTGGTTTTCCTCTAGGCCTTTCGTGTCAAACAATGTGAAATTTAAAGGCTGCCCATCACAAGTCTTTGGTATCTGATAGTTTCGAAACTGAAATTGTTTCAAAAATATCATTTTATCAGTAACACAATTAACATTAAGCAATAGTAACAAAACAGGGGGCCCATTTGGCCTTAACGTTCATCTGGTTGAAATAGACCTACAACTTAATATTTGCATTTGAATACTTTTGACCCAAGGGTCATGCCTTAAACAAACTTGGTTCAACCAAGTCTGGATGAAATTGGTTCAAAAGTTTTTGATTAGAAGTTAACATATTTGCAATAGTGTTGAACTTTAACCCTAAAAAGCTTAATCTCGTTTTTACTCTCGGGTCACACCTTGAAAAAACGTGGTTCTCCGTGCCCTTAAGTTACTACATACCAATGCATTAAGCTCTAGACCATCTGGTTTATCAGAAGAAGATTTTTGAACTTTTAACATATTTCCCCGCTATTGGTCCCCTTGTGGAGCCAATATCCTTCATTTGAACAAATCTGAATCCCCTTCCCCTAGGGATATTTCCTACCAAGTTTTGATTAAATAAGTACAATGGTTTAGGACAATAGGTTAAAAATGTGGAAAGTTAACATATTTTCAATATATATATATATATATAGTGTTGAACTTTGACCCCAAAACGCGTAACCCATTCTTGACCCCAGGATCACGCCTTGTACAAACTTGGTTTTCCATGCCTTAAGGCTACTACATACCAAAGCGCTAGGCCTTCTTGTTTATTAGAAGATTTTTTAAATTTTGTCATCCCCCGCTTTTGGCCCCCTAGTGGTGCCCACTGGAGGCCCAGCCCCTTTATTTAAACACATCTGAATTCCCTTCAACTAGGGATACTTCCTACTTAGTTTGGATAAAATTGGTCCAGTGGTTTGGTAGAAGTCGAAAATGTGAAAAGTAAACGACGACGACGGACGACGACGGAGGGGATTTGTATGGGACCTTCGGTCCAGATGGACTAAAACAACTCGGTCTGTTAAAATAATGCTTGTATGGTTATCGTGTAATATTTACCTTTATCTTATCAGACCGAATTGTTTCTTCCAAACGGTTATTACATCGGATTAAATCATTGTATTTTGCTGAAGATAAAGTGTCACCAGAAGACATTAAGCATTTTAGGAATGAATGACGGTAAATGCACACTATAACGTTTAGAAAATAACTCCATGGCATTGTGCATATAAATAATTCACAATTAACATATTTTAATTTATATAATTGTTTGATAATTATTATTATTATTATTAATGTTTTGCTTTTTAAAAATGTTCTTTTTTTAAATAATGTATTTATATCCTTTGCGAAGTTATGTTACATTTTTCAATATTGATACATAGTTACCACGGTTGTAAGACTATGCTCCGACTGTCCCACGTTTGCTCAACTGCTTACTTGTCCTTTGAAAATTGAGTTGATAGTGTTGACGAAGCTTGATTTCCCAGCATTGACCTGCTCTATCAACAAAACTCTTGATTGCTTTATTTTGAGGCCTTCCGGTGGACGGTAATCAATCATGTAGTCATAAAGTGTGTCCATTGTCTATATGGTAGATGAACGATAAACTAATATGATGTTTAAAATTGGCCCGTAATAAATCAATTTGCAAATTTAGATACAATACTTAATGGCGGTACGTCCCAATTTGCATTTTAGTTTTAAATCATTATATTAATTGCTTTCAAACGTGAATATAGTAGTAGCAAATTTAGAATTTATTATTATCTTTTCAACATCCCACCTGTTCTTTGCTGTCTAGCTTTCATTTATTTAGGTCCTGTCACTCTAAATATATTTCTCCTATGAGTCCGTTGATGACAGTTAATTTATAGCTTAGTTTTGAGGCGTGAGCGAGGTTCTTTAGTTATTTGGTTGGTTTGACGTAATTTTCCAATGCCCGTTGAAGTTTGTAAGTTCAATCTGCTTGTGACTTTTTTTGTCAAGGTTGCTTCTTTGCCAATATGTTTTTTATCTGTTGATTTCAGTTCTTCTTGTTTTATTAGTAGTGTTGGTAATTATAGTCCGTTCTTAGAAGGTGAATGATACCAGAACCAGAGTCATAGATTGTCGAATAAGAAGCGAGCTAACATCAAAAGCAAAGTAATAATGCTTAATCACTAGTACCCATCGCTACATTGAGCGTCCACTGTAACAATGATGATGGGGCTTATAACAAAACAGACATTGTCTTCGAAATTCAACATAACAAGTACTGCTGCATCAATCTGATTTAAACCAGGTCTAATTTGCTCCCATTATTTGGGAAACGCAGGGTAGATCTGAGGAACACCAATTGTTAAGTTCCCAAAAGTTTTGAATAATTATTAATATTAATGCGAAAATAGGACCAATCCAAATTCGCCATCTATTATGTTCATGGTACAGGTTTTGTTATAGTGTTTGAATACGTACCCTGTCTTATCTTGTTTTTTCCTGTGTCCATTGTCGCAAGTTTTTATATAGTTTTGGATTTTGGTCTTTATTACATTGTTACCAGTGAAATATAGGAAAATATCCTTTCGATAAATCTCTTATCCTTCACCAGTGAAAATAACTTAAAACGTGGTTATTTTCACAATAACAGTTATTTTCACCAATGAAGATAACCCAGAAACTACCTTTCTGTTACACGTAAGAGCGCTTGAGTTTCCTCCCCTGGACATCTCCCTTGCTAGATATCTTGTTTAGTTCAACAAGGTTTAGTGTTGACTGATGGTAATGAGTAGCATGACATTATAGCTAGTGTTGGTGAAGATGAGGTCAATGCCATGAATTTCGACCGCCTTGGTGCACATGAAAAGCCACCCGAGATTGGATGTTCCATACCAACTGTTCAACCAGCAACTGAAAGGCAGTTCCAAACCATATCTAAAGAAGATATTGATTGATTCCTATTGACCCAACAGAACAAAAACAAAAAATACCAAGAGTGTTATCAAAGTCTTTGTAGACAGCATTTTACAGCATTGACCGCCACTTACAGCAGCATGAATATCAAATTCAAATCACCACCGACCTGCAATTTCCAAAATCAAGAGATGTCCTGAAAATGAAACAAAAACAACTCAAGTCTATTGGAAAAGGCAATAAACCCTGTGACGCTGATGCATTCCCTGATTCTGATCTGAATCAATTCTATGATGCATAGGTTCTTGGACCTTACACATCATCAGTGTCAAATTCAATGTTTATTATTTGCACCAATCATTTTTGAATAAGTCCAGGTTAGGAGTTACATGACTTGTCCTGGGGAGACATAGAACTAAAGTTTGACAATGTGACTGAATACATTGAGTACAGCCAGGAACGACAAACAAAATCCGCACTGACTCAAACCCAAGGGATGTAATAAAAGTGAAACCCAGGGCGTATGCGCTGTCAAAAAACCCAGAACATGATCCTGTCCTGATGTACAAGATATTTCAAGACAAACGACCAGAGGAAATGAAGCAGGAAAACAGCCCTTTCTTCCTAACCATTAACAGAAATGTTAATTTAGGTATGTTGAAAAACAAGAAGAAATAGGATCAACAGAACAAACGCTAATGACAAACAAAATATAGCTTCATCAAAAAGTCACTAGTATATTTTGAAGAATAGGACCAAAATACAATTGTATTACCCATTCAAGGAATGTCCAAATGTCATCTATACATTAAAAAAAAACAGTTACAAAAATGAATAAACAATGATTTAAAGTAATTATTTGAATGCATTTCTTATGAACAGAAGGCTTTGACTATATATTTAAGAAATTGACATAGATCTCTCTTGACCATTAAAAGTTTTTTTTTGATATTTATGTCTTGTTTTACATTTTTTTTTACAAGAACTGACAATATATAATGCCGCTACATGTAACAAAAATGAACAGCATAAAATGTCATTAATTTCAAAAAAAAGAAACATTAGACAGTAGACTTCAAAATACTTCAGATTACCCTAATGCTGTCTGGTTTAAGAAGTGTGCAGCGGGAATAAATAAAATGTATAGCATGGTTAAGGACATGAACATTGCTGCTGGTATTGAATCTGACAAGAGATTGACAAATCACAGGTATGTATCAAGACCAACTATTTATAAAACAAAATTAAAACTATATAAAACATAAAGCAAACATTAAAACTCTTATCTTATTAAAAAACAAGATTTCTAAGCAAATAATTATATATGTTCCAAAGGGTTAAAAAAAAAGATACCTCAAAATAACCTGGAAGAAATTGAAACAAAAAGAACTGTTTTTTTTATTTATTATTTTTATCATTAGGAAACACTTGGTCCAAAAGCTTTCCGATGCAGGATTTCCTGCCAAGCAAATTGCACAGATATCTGACAACAACAATGCCAACAGCATAAACAACTACAGCAAAATAAATAATGAGCAAAACACGGAAATTTCCAACATCCTGTCACTGTCAACAATAGAATATGTCAACGTTCTCAGGAAACAGCCAATCCCGGCGCTAGTCAAAGAAAAACGCATCACAGGAACGTGTTCCCATACCAAATAAGCCAGCTGATTTAGGAAGACCAAGTCCGGAATTTAATGCGAAGTCCATATTTCACGGCAACACCTTCACGGGGAATGTTACATTTACATGTAACGTGTACGGGGACCAGACAAGACGCGAACTGTCAATTCAAAGTATCTCTCGTGCTCACCTCCGCCAGCAAAACAACACAAGCGAATTCGCTATATTGACAGTGACAGCTGATTGAATGCTATGTAACTGCCCTGTTGACACGGAGAATGTCTACTTGTTAAATTTGTGTATATTTACCGCTGCTCTGTTTCAATTTCCCACGCTTTCGTCATGTTGATGCTTTCTCGTTTTGCTGCCAATCGATATGGCCGAATTCGCGATATTCATTCGCGATCATCCGTACTGTTTGCGAAGTATGAATGTATGTATCCCTATCAGCATCCTTGATTGATTCTGAACAATTTAAGTAAATGAAAATAATTTGAAGTGTTTTTTATATTTTTTAAATGTCTTTCTCATAAAGTGTTTAAGAACTACTTTTTATGCGGACTTATTGACGCAGAAGGTAACTGGGATCTCGACTCGACAGCTGTTTCACGGCGTGGAAGAATTATTTGATGTTTTCCTATATATATTATATATATCAGAATTCTGCCTCACTCGTTAAATAATTATCATATTCAAAACAACAACATTGAATATCCTCTATATATTTTGGTTGACTCATTTATGCATTCGAGCAATATATGTATGCACTGGTGGATATGTGGTGGCTTTGTGACTCTGAACACAATACAATGTTGTTTATGACTCATAAAGAATATTAGCTATCTAAAACTTACGAATGATGAGGAGTTTGGAATCTACTTATCTTTTTAAAAACTCAATCTGGCTCATAACAACTCCTCATTTATAACGATGAACTCATACTAAAGCATTGTGATATTTAAACTAAGCAGCAACTATTATATATATACGTATACATTGATCATGAAGTATATTATCTCAATGTTTTTATTGATACTACAGAGAAATATCATAATAAAACATCCCTTTGCGCTATGGTCTTCAAATGATCAGCATATGCGAATTCAGTTTTCGGGAATGTTGATACAATACCATGTTCTGCATTAAAATATGATATTGCAATAAACCTAAGAGGAGATCTGTTTACCAGTGTAGAAAATCACTACCAATGTGTATGAACCAGGTCTATATATAATGACTGCACACGTAACATTGCAAGAATAAAGCACTGCACTGACTCCGTAAAATATATACATAAGTATAGATCATTACCGTTGAATTCCATTCAATATCTTTTCTCCATGGCTGAAACAGGTTTACTGAAAGTAATAAAAAAAAAAAAATTGTAGATAAGGTTTAATTGTTGAACATTACTTTTGTTGCAGCATTTAGTAAAGAAGCAAAACATGGTTCTTGCTTAATTGTAAAGCTTTTTTTTTTGAAAATTCTCCGTAAAAAAATCATCCTAGGGTGTTGTCCTACTTCTCACAGTACATCTTTTGATTGTCTATCTGTTTGAAGTAAGTTTAAACTCGGCAAGGAAACGAACCGCCCATTTCCCCATTTTTTAGGGTTCTTTCCACCATCTCATTTCATGCATTTGCATTATATATTGATAATCGCCTCCATAGAAATGCATTTGTTTGGACACTAGGCCGATTCTTAACCATCACGTTTACTCAGATATGTTTGACACACACTAAAAGTCCGTTCTACATAGTTATGTTGAGAAGTTTTACATAATTTTTCGCCACATCAGACAAAAAGGTATACTTTATTTGTTACTATTGTTGTTGTGTTGTACACCACGGGTGTAAAGGTACCTCCATAGTTACACTTTATGTACTATGAGCTGGTTGAGTAGGGTAAAATAGGTTGTTATGTAACATGAAACCTGTCTGTGATTTCGTTGGTTGGTTTTATGTCGTCCACTCGTGATTAATAAGTTTCGTTGTATTGTCGATGTGTTATAAGTTAACCATACACGACTGAGTATTACCAAGCAAACGATTTTATGTCGCCTTTATTAGGTATGTTATTAACTAACATCTGTTACTTATGTGTCGATCACTGATTTTAAACCTGCTACATTATCTACATTCCTGGGTAAGTAACGAATTAGTTGACTCCTTGTAAGGATAATGTAATTGAGTGAGGTATCATGCCAATGTTTCTGCGGTGGGATATTTTAGTCATACAACATAATGAAGTTGCAACCAGTGAGCACTTTTACTACAAGTAGACACAGTCACGTAAGAGTTGAAGGAACGTTAAACCCCAACAAAACAACAAACATTAATATTTACCGTACCGCTGGGTAAGTAGCATAATATCATGCATAACATTGGGCGTTTAATAAATAAACAAAAGTTGATGTTAAAAAAAATGGTTAATCTTTAAGGTAAAAAGGAAATTGCAAAATGAAGCAAGAAACTGTTACTTGTCTATATCATAATATTCAAAAAAAAATTATCTTATAAACAAGGGAAGTACTAAGCAAGAAATCGATAGAGTGAAAAGTGCTCATTACAAATTTTTATCTTAACCACGTAGATCAAACGATATTTTACAAGTTGGGCGACGAGTCCATTTAAAGGATACAAGTTTCTAGTTGTTGGTTAAATATTATGATATCCAACAAGCCTCATTTTCACTTTTATTGTTGGGTTATGGATTCTGTACATTATAACCATCGTGAATATTTTGTTTCCCCTTTGGTTCTGTACCTTTGATTTACTGTAGTCTTGTCTATTCAAAATTTATTTATTTTCTCTATATCGTCCATTAATGACTGCTGCTTTGAAGAAATATCCGGTGTTTGGGACGGGGTGTCTCACACATAGTATTGGCTCGTTCCTCTTATATATATATAATATCTATCTGAGATATGTTTCAGATTGCATTTTTGTATTTTCAATGACAGGTCAATATCCACTTTCTCCATTAACTGCATTTGAAGTTTACAATGATATGAATACATACATAATATGGCCCTCTTCAGACATGTGCGTCCCAAACATGCTCTTTAATATTGGGTATGATACGGATCTGAAAATGAGTAACTAACCATTGATGCTGTTCACTTCAATATCAAATACGTTCAAATGTCCGTTACAAAATGTATCTTTGTCTTGACCATGAATATCATATGCTTGACCAAGGTTGACGATACCATTTAACGGATACACATGGCCAGATACATTAATCGTTCCCTTAAATGACTGAATACTATTACCAGATCCAAATATTGGACCATATCCAGCATATCCCTCGATTGCATGTTGACTTTGATCTTTTTTTATTGGAAATCTTAGAGGATCAAAGGCGCCATTAAATGTAAGACGGAAAAGGAAGGCATTTTCATCTTTGCTGTATTGATTCTTTGAGTGCCAATGTGCTGACGTATATCCACCGTATACTGTACTGTTAGTATTATAGAAAACCGTTTTTGTGTGTCCCTTATTATCACATCTACCGTGGAAGGCGGTATTAGAACACCCATCTCTTGATGCTTTGTATAGAAGGTTGAAATGCAGATCTTTATAATTAGCTGGTACTATCCACTTTCTTAGTTGCCTTTTATATTCTTGAGTCAAAGTGGTTGTCATATTGGCTATAATGAATCAAAATAAATACACGGCTTTTAGTAGACATATCAATTTTACACTCAGATAAATACACATCACTAACATTATCAATTTACAACCTCAAAATGGCTGGAATAATTATGTACATTTTCATGATAATGATATAGGTATACTTACTTATGTCTGTACTTAATACTTCTAGTCTCATGCGGGAAGTAGGAAGGTTGAGGTCACATTAATCGGTTTAGCCACACCTCCTAGTTTCGTGCTGGGTGACCGTCCTTAGTCGGTCCGCATGGATTACTAGTCTTGATGATTGTTGTGATGTCGACTTAATTAATTACATTCCGGTGCTTCATTGTTTGACGCAGTTATTGTTTGTTTGTCAATGTCTCTCGTTCTGTTGATCCTATTCATACTGTTTTTCAAATTTAGCAATCAACACAATTTTGTATTAAAATTCTAAAAATTAAAGCTAATGATAATATTCAAATACGAGTAAATATTCTTTGTGGCTGACATACTGTTTTGAACAAATAAATTTATGTGAATCAGTATATTGTACAGTTAATTTTTTTTTTAAATATTATAGTCAAGTCGGACGATGCAAGTCCTGTAACTCGTATAACTGGCTATGCAAATTAATATAATTATTTATATAATTCACAACCCTAAGAAAACTAAATGCAATGTCTAAACAGGTGAAGTAATGTTGAAAGCCTTCTACAAATTAATGTTCTGCTGCTATCTATCATCAATCTTGTGGGCAAGTATTAAATTAGTTTTCTACACAGTCATTGGTGATAAATCACATCACCCACCTATTTAAAAGAAAAAAGACAATTGTTAAATATTTTGACATTGTTTAACTTAAAACTGGCAAGAGTCACCCGCCCAAAGTGTCCGCTCAATATCATGAGTAATTTTTCACAGATCAACTTCGACCTGAAGAAAAATGGTAAAGGCCACAAAGTCTCTGACGAGTTCGATATTGCCTATTTTTTCGTTCGTAAATAAGAGATTGTTGCCTAAATGGTGTCTGCTCAATATTTTATAATAAGTAATTTTGAACATATTGGAACGAAACTTTATAAGAAGGTTCATTACCTCAAAAGCTTGGATGAGTTCGATGACCACTATTTCTTATTGTAATTTTGTGAGTTACTACCCCTTGTTTCTGACAAGAGTCACCCGCCCGCAGTGTCCGCTCAATATCGTGAGTAATTTTTGACAGGCCAACTTCAAGCTTAACAAAAATGTTAAAGTCCATAAAGTCTCGAACGATTTCGATATTGACAATTTTCGTTCGTTAATTTGAGAGTTATTTGAGCAATAAACTGCATAGATGTTGCAGACCTACTGGTATAACTGCAGCATGTGTCACAGACAACCTGAATGTAGTGCGTTATGGTAGGAAACAGTGTGTGTTATCATGGCATAATTTTATCAGTGTGGCATAATTTTATCAGTTACTACACTGCCGTTCTGTTTACGCTAAGGAAGATATTAGGAGTTTGTCTATCGTCCTTGCCGACTGTGAGGGGTGCATTTATTTGTGCAATATCCAAATACTATAATTTGGTCCTTACCAAGTTTTAACCACACCGAATTGTTTCGTGTACGAAGTAAGTTTATCATACATTTGATTAAACGTCTTCAACTTGCAACGAGAGCTAACTCTAAATAGAATTCAAGCCCTTTTTACGTCTCTTTTCTTAAGACAAATGTGTATATCTGGAATATATTTTATTGTCGTTGTCTCTTGATTAAACATACACAATAAACTACATGATTTACTTTTAAACTGTTATATGATTAATATCGTGTACTTAAGCACGTGATTTATTAAAAACGTAAAAATGAATATAATTTCTATCACTAAATCCTATGTACTTAAATTACTAAATAAATGTACGTCTATTTCACACTTTAAGTACGTTTATTTTACAATGTGAGAACGATTATTTTTTGCACTGTTGGTGCGTTTATTTCACACTGTTTGTACGTTTATTTCCCACTATGATTACGGGTTTTCCACACTTTAAGTACGTTTATTTCACACTGTTGGTACGTTTTTTTCACACTGTTTGTACGATTATTTCACACTGTTGATACGTTTATTTCACACTGTCAGTACGTTTAATTCCCACTATGAGTACGGGTTTTCCACACTTTTAGTACGTTTATTTCACACTTTCAGTACGTCTATTTCACATTCTCCGGAGATATTTTCCAACTGCTTTGTTCCAAAAATAGCCACCATAT
>JAUMGZ010218052.1:0-11612 GCA_032359645.1 Pododesmus macrochisma
GTGACAGCATGCAGCACAATGGAAAATCTGACCAAAAGTGGTGTTCTTTGTAGGGGTGCCTATATATTTTCTATAATGCCTTGATTTTAGCTATTGTTAAATGAATTTTTTTAACAATCAATCTTTTAAGTGATATGACAAAAATGCTCAAACATCAAACCACAGAATATCACAAATGTAATTAAAAACGCATATTTATAAGGCGCAGCAGAGTCCGTTTCCCAAATCTTAAAAATGTCCCACATCTGTGATTTTAACGTTTTCCTGCGTATTGGCTGAAATAACAATACCAGAGTTTGTTTTGTCAAACGCTTGTTATTTTTTTCGTAACAGTTTACAATGCTCATACATTTTACTCAAAATGATACCCATATCAACATGATAGCATATTGACTTTGGTTTCAAATATTTGCTTTATTGAATCTTACAAAGTATCTCAAATGTCATTTTCCTAATATGATGCACCTTTAACGTTAAATATAAAGTAAATAACGTCGTAAATTAATGTTACGTTTGGTGGTATGAGTATTGTGCTTTACGTCTTGTAAACATAGTATACACGTTAACAAACAACAGAAAATTTACTATGTTGAATAGATCTGTGTTTCGTACAGAAAATGTGTTTCTGTGTCAATGCAATTGTTTTGAAAAGAAATAAATGAAAGCAAAGTAATGTGTCTACCATATTCAATTTGCGTACCACTGTAAAAGAGGCTTGATATTTGTAGCATGTTTGTACCTCAGCGGACAAATAGACACTGAATTAAACACGACTTTGATATTACGAATTAGTGTTACTGAATAAATATAGATTGTGCCGTCTTGGGCTAAGTCATTCCCAGATTATATCTACTAACATTTCTCTGTAAAGAAATCAAAAAAATATCTGCTCTCGTTCGCATGATATATTTTTTGATCGGCGCTATATACATATATAAACAGATATTTTCAGCATCAAATATCCAATTATTCCAACTATAAGGACAGTCAATCATTACAATGCTTGTTTGTTTGTTTGTTTATTTTGGTTTAAGCCCCTTTTACTCGTATCTAGGTCATATCAAGATAGTGTTTGCTTGTGACAGTGCGCATAAGTGGCGACTTTGTAGTGCTGTTTCACTGAAATATTACGCCGCAGACACATTGACACGATACTTTACTCGGTCACATTATCCTGAAACTGAGCCAACCAGTGTTTTTCCAACCCAGACTGAATACTGAGCGTGTCGTTTGTTTTTCAGTGTTTTCTATATAACTTGAAGTAAACTTACCATTTAATAATAAGAGAGAAATGTTCAATTGCCTTTTGTAAATATGTATAAAAGTTTACTCGTTTGGATTTTTATTGACAATTGATGTTTGTGGTTAGTTGTTGAGATGATTTACAGCGCCATGAAGTGTATTTATTAAATTTTTAAATGTATGTTTGTACTTAAGACTTCTAGTCTCATGCGGGAAGTGGGAAGGTTGAGGCCTCATTTACCGGTTTAAACACACCGCCTGGTTTCGTGCTGGGTGACCGTCCTAAGTCGGTCCGTATGGATTACTAGTCTTGATGTTTTGTTGTGATGTCAATTTAATTAATTACATTCCGGTGCTTCATTGTTTGGCGCAGTTATTGTTTGTCTGTCAATGCCTCTCGTTCTGTTGATCCTATTCATACTGTTTTTTTTTTTAAGTAACTTGACCCTAATAATACAAACTGATGATGATATCAAAATTACACAACGTTTAAACAATATTGCCCTTGCAACAGCGTTACTACCTCCCTTCTCTAACGTAACGATGGATATCATTAGCGTGCCAGTGGATTTAAATCACTGTAAACGGGACTGCCAGTTTAACGCTCCCTTCCGAAAGGCGTGCCGATCTTTGTCTGACCCGTCAACCTGTCTAACTCGGATGACCCTACCAGAAACAAAGGCTTCGTTCAGTATGACTTTTCAGGTCAAAATGACATTTAAACACCCCGTCCCCTACCACGATAATGACTGACCAGAGTCGATTAGTTGTGTCGAACTCCCTAAGTGGCAAGAGACGTATTTGGACGACACTGAATTGACAAGTAGCTAAGGATCAAGAATTTAAAACGAATTTCGACTACCAGTTAGCGGGGACAGGGTATCGAAGAGAAAATTATCCAGATTTTAAACTTAAATCGACTACACATAAAAACGCAGCTAATTTCAAGGGTGAGTAAAAGTGGTAAACAACTTCAGACAACTTGCACTCCGAATGAAATGACATACTAACAGTTCAATATAGGAGCTTGAAGGAACACATCTGAATTAGAGGGACTGACGACCAAGGAAAACGTCAACAAACAACAAACGCCAATAAAACATACATAACCTAGTTCACAAAAGTATTCGAGGCCAACCACGAAAACACAAAAAAATTGAAAAAAGAACCTTAGAAGTTAATAAAAAAAGCTAAAAACTAATTCATGTATTTGTTTTAATATATTTTAATAGTTATCTACAAACAAAAATTAAAACTATTCAATGTTGTTTGTAGTTTTCATTTTGTTTATCACAGTATATCTTCAATATTGCGGATATATTTCCACTACATCTCTTTAACGATTTCTCATTGCAATTTTGTCTTTTGAACCAGTCATTAAGACAAGTCATCCGAGATTCATATTTTTCTCATCTCAACTTTCTTGCCATGTGTACTATTTGCAACAGTGACATTTAAAATTAAACATTTGGTTTCTACTAAAATGTATAATAACATTTTAATATTCGCGGTAATGGCATAAATAAAACCAAAACAAACATTTGGTTTCTAATAAAATGCATAATTACATTTTACTAATCGCGACAACGGCATTTAAAATTAAACTTTTAGTTTCTAATAAAATGTTTATAAGATTTTACTATTGGCGACAAAGTTATTGAAAATGAAACACCTGGTTTCTAATAAAACGTATAATAATATTACACTAATCGCGACAATGACATTTAAAATTAAACTTTTAGGTTCTTATTTAAACTATAATAACATTTTAAATAATATTTTACTATTGACGACAATGGCATTTAAAATTAAACACTTTGTTTCTAATAAAATATATATTAACGTTCCACTAATCTTGACAATGGCATTTGAAATTAAACTTTTAGTTTCTAATTAAAATTATAATAACATTTTAATAACATTTTACTATTGGCGATAATGGCATTTAAAATTAAACATTTGCTTTCGTATCAAATGTTTAATGACATAAATATGTATACTTTATGCATATACACTAGAGGGATAAAGCAACACGAGGCTAATCGCATATGTTCTGTGCTAGATATAATCGTAATAATATGAAGAGCAGTTCAATAGTTCAGCTACCACTGAAAGTCGTGATTACTGGTTTTTTGCGAGGGGATCAGCCACTAAAACTATTATTAGCTTTAACGAGTACAAATAGGTTTAAAAGTACGTTTACCCCTGAAGAATAGAAACAAATTCTGTTAAGTCAGCATGTTTTCCAGTAAACAAGTCATAAAACGGCAATGAACTATTGACCTGATTCCCTTTGTGCGTGTTATGTAATACGCAAGATGGAGGGGGTCGTTATTTTTAAGCAGCAGCAAACCGCCTTTACAATTAAGTACTCTTCTACAGAACTATGATTCAATTATAATTCCCACCGCCAGTCCGCGATCTACGCGGACACGATAATATTCGCATTATGTCTGTACGCGATACGGTAATATTCATATTATGTCTGAGCGGACACGGTAATATTCATAATTATTATGACTGAATATATTAATAAAGGGGTCATAATAAAACAAAATAACAGTTGATAAATAAAATGAGATCACAAGTAATAAAAATTGCATCTTATGAGGTAACATGTAGACCTTCAAGGTAACAAAAACTTAATTAGTAACTTGTTGTTGTTAACCCATGGTCGTTACGTGAATCTGTGCAGTTTAATATTGCACAAAACCATTTTATCTGATTCTATGACTTTTTAATTTGTTTCATTAAAAAACGCCTAAATCATGTTTGGACCCTTTTAATATAAATGAAAACCTGGACAAATATTAGGTGTATGCAAATAAAGATATTGAATTTCATCTGTCTTCCTTAATCTTATCGCATTGTTGATTTAGTAGATATATGAACCCTCGGTGATGAGTGTTATACGACAAGTGTAATCCGTGAGGAATGCAGTCGTGATATCGCCGAAACGGTGGCGTGAGATCAGAGAATATACACGTGACTTAGTCAACTTTTATACATAGTCACTGCAATCAATAAAACCCTGATTTAATGAACGCTGAGGTAACCTGATGTTTGAAAACCTGATACATTCACATACATGTAATGCACAAATCAATCGCAAAATAGTCAAACCTGCCTTAAAAGGCCACCTGTTATTAAAGGTCAAAATTTTGAGATCCTTTCTCTTGATGTTTTAAGTAAGTTGCACCTGTATTTAAAGGTCACCTGTCTATAAAGGCCACTTTTTGGTTGCCTTGAGTGGTCGTTAAAAACAGGTTTGACTGTAATTTGAAAATCCAAAACACTCTCGTCTATATTTACTCGTAGCATTTAAATAATTATTAATTAATCTTTCGAGTTCGTTTCGGTTTCATTAACTCTCAAAGTCTTGTGAGTATTTATTAAGTTATATAAACTCCTTCCCCATAAAACAAAAATTAAAATATAAGAGGAATGGCTCTAAATCACAAGGACCATCGATACTGTTTTTTCCTTAAACGTCATAGGAGACGGTTAAGAATATTGGTACAGTTTTTCCTTCAACGTCATAGGTTTACCACTACATTTGATGAACGTTAATTTATTAAATAGTTAAACACATATTTAAAACAATATGTTAAAAAAAAGTCAACAAGATACACGTGTCAACAACGCTACGTAACCAGTACATACAGAAAGACCCGAACAAAGAAAATTAAAATGAAATTTAACAATGAGTTTTAAATGACTTTTTCACTAACAAAACATCAAAATAGTTCCTTCCTTCCAATTTCCTGTATTGGAAATTACTAAATCCATGTTTAGCAAAAAGTTTTTGATATTCTGCGGGAGTTCTTTCCATTCCTTTTTTCATAACGGTAAGCAAGAGATCATTGGTAACCGCGCTGGGAGGTCCACTTTTGTTGGCGTTTAACATTTTTTCTAAGACTAGCAATGTTCCTCCTGCAAAGAAGAGATGATGGTATTAGAAATAATCTTAATTGAATGTAACATGTATCAATACAATATAATACAATACAATAATGTTATACAAAGAAGCATGCGTAGTTGAGCTCGTTTAATCCGGACTTGTGCATGTCTACGAAATGCCGCAAGATTTTGTCGCGCAATTCGTAGACGTGCACAAGTCAGGGCTGCACGAGCTTAACGACACATGCACTTGTGGCACGTACTATTACTCTGGGAATAACTTGGTTGTATAGGAAACCACAAAACAAGCACTGGACGGCTTTCACCCACTATTAAATGTCAATTGACAATGGTACGACAACCGCAAGATAAGCAGAGAGGCTAAATATGGAAAGTAATCAACATTGCCAGTGACAGTAACGGCGGAATTTTACCAACGTTTATATATATTTGTTCTAAATTTAGACAAGGCATACATATATAAACTTTTATGAGTTGTTGTTATACACAGTGATAACACACTCTAGTGGGATTTTCTTTGAAACTGAGAAGGAAGTTTTTTTTTCTCGAAAAAAACGTCACAGTCAATTTTCTACAAGTTTTAGAAATAAAATAAAATTTAATTTTGTCCATGAAAAAACAACGGCGCCGAAAATGAAGTTAAATAGTTCTGGACAAAATTAAATGACTGGGTAATATATTTTATGAATAAACAAAAGTCTATGTACGCCCATAGAAGAAAGTAAATTCATGATCACGGATAATCGATAGGCGGTTATAAATGCCATATACGTGACACGCCATATTCTGCAATTCATTAAATTACATTTCACAATCATAAACCTGTTTTGATTGGGTAGATTTTAAACCAATGTAAATTGAATATACCAAAATCGAGTTTGTATCAAATGCAGTGCTTCGTCTCGAGTGCCAATATTTGTGTCACATTTAACCTCTTACCTTGCGGAAGCTTGTATAACATGAACTGGTGTGTCGTGAGAATTAACTTATTTTTTTTATCTTTAACATCTGACTTTGTTTTGAATGAGCTGCTTAGGGAGTGCATATCTTGTATTATTTTGTCTTGATCTAACCCTGTGGCAGTTTGTATTTAAACAAACTGCAGGACTATAAGTGCCACTAGCGGATACAGAGAATGGGACACCCCCTACCCCACATCCGACGCCCCAACTCTTATATTATATGAAAAAGAACTATATTTTATACTGCAAACCATGTCTGTCATTTCAGTTTTTGTGTTTCTCCCCGAATTGACCCCCTCCCAAATGAAAGTATGGATCCACCGCTCAATTCCTACTTTATGGTGCATTTTTCTTCAGCTTACCTGGAGGAAGTTTGGCGAAAACTTTACTGAGTAGTTTGTCCACACCTTCACTGTTAAAGCAGTGGAGAACGTGACTAAGGATGTACAGGTCCCCACTAGGAATGTCATCTTCCATGAAATCACCTGAAAATCAAATAATAAGAAGTCTAAGTCTAAGAATCAGACAATAATTCAATACAACGGGCTATATATCCATAGTAGGCAGCTTCAGACTACTTCTAATAAGTTTTCTAAAAGTTTATATATTAATTGATTAAGAACAAAAATTAATTTCCTTATATCCAAGACAACTTAATTTAGCAATAAGCATTTATCATTACTTTTGAAGAAGTGGTTATTCTTAAAATGTTTAGTAATCGCAAATAAGTGTGTGTGTGTGTGCGTGTGTGTGTGTGTGCGTGTGTGTGCGTGTGTGTGTGTGTGCTCGTTATTGTGATATATATATGTATAACTTTTTCAAATTCACATGCGCTGCACTTCAAAACAATTAACCTGATCTCACTTAAAATGCAACTTTGCATATGTTAATTTAAACCACCGGATATGGTTGTCACTTGGATGCGGTAAGTAAGATTTCATAACTGTCAGTTGTCAGAAAACTTGACTATTGCTTGTATACACGGAACAAGACTTACCTGAGACAAATGTCAGTCTGTCAGTTACAGGTAAGAGCTTCTGAGCCAGTTGAGTGACAGGGGGGAGATCAAAGACTGTCACTTCAACATTTGGGTATTGTTTTGTTAATTCCAAAGAGATTCTTCCGGAACCACCTGCCAATAAAAAAAAAGATCCAGTTAAATTGCTTGATCAAAATAAAGAATACATTTATAAGTTAATTATCAAGTAGTTAGTGTAGAGCAATTCTAATGTAAAAAGGTAGAAAAAGTCAAAAGTGCGTTATGTTTTGTTAACAAAGAAAAAAATCGAATAGCATATAGAAATATTTAGAAAATATAGTTGAAATATTAGAGTAAGTTTCAATATAGAATACAGAATCAGCGTCTAAATTACATCATTTGTTCGATTTATTTGTTTATGCTAAAAAAGAGCACAATTTATGGAACAATAAAGAAAATAAAATGGAAATATTAGAGAAGTTTCAATATAGAATATAGAAACAGTGTCTCAGTTAAATAAGTAAATGTTTGATTCACAATAATCTCGAAACATCTATTCAATATTTTTGAATTAGGCAAACCTTTTCTATTTGTCTTATGCAAGTTAAATACCACCTAACCATGTTAACATTTACAGAACTCTATTACGCCTTATGACAACTTAATAAACAAATATTGTATTACAGGGAGCACAAAAGAAAAATGAAATAAAATCTTTGGGGTCATATCTATAGAACATTTTTAATAATGTAATGACGTCATTAGAACATGTGTAGTTGATGGTATCTCTCGTGATATCCTACTTAGAGCGTGTGCTGAACATGCCGAACCATATGTATATCATGTCATACGATCGTGAAAAACAAACATGTTAACAAAAGATATCCAATCCACTCATAACATCCCTGGTAGATATAAAAAGTACCAAAGATCGCGTCCTTGAAATGTTTGGCATGAATGGAGTATTACACTAAGCTAAGTATGTATTATCTATACATTGAATCAACATGATCATGGCTGCCGAACTGATGAAGGACATTCATACTAGTAGTGCGAAATTGAAATTATTGTAACTGTACACCCCTGCATAGGTTGTATGATACAAGTTTTCTTTCAGAAGCATATATGAAACACAGAAAAAAGAACTGATTGGTTAAGTATTTTTTTTTAAAGATCAAGAAGGTAAATTAACCTTTAATAACTTGGGCCAACTTCAAAAGCATAATTGTCGTTCTAAAGAAAAAATTGCCATTTTGCCATTATAGGGAAGTTTCTTAATAACGACACTCATTATACCAACATCAAATTCATGACGCTGACGATGGATTCAGAACAAATTTAACACAAGACTATTCCTTACAGCAGCGAACTCTTTACAATGACAAAAACGCAAACGACAAACGATGTCGTTGTAAAGAGACTTCACTGTATAAGCATAGTACCTTAGTACGCCATACAACTAACCATACAAGAAGAGATGTGGTAACTGTTACCTACCTCCTAGATCAACCGCTTTGCTGTGAGAACTGAGATCAAAGGCTTTCACTAGGGTGGGGGCACACGTGGCTGAGAATCCATCATATGACGTCATCATTTTGGCATACATCATTCCCATCATTTTCTTTTTGTCCATGGCTCCCATCTTTGACATCATTGCCATTTTCTCAGCCATGCTGTTACCAAGGGGCATTTTAGAGCAATCCGATGGCATTCCCATCATTTTAGACATGTTTGGTGGCAAGTCTGGCTGAATGTTTGAATCCATAGCAGGCAGCATCTGTGGCAAGATTGCAGGCGAATCTGACTTGTTGGCAAATTTGTTTGGCACTTTTTGGGAATTCATTTTCTTATTTTGTTCATTCATCAGTTTTTGTTTAAGTTTTGCATTTTCTGGATCAATATTCTCGTAGTTTTTGTTGATATCCATGTCCTGACTTCCTGTGAACAAATATTTTTTCTAACGTGAGAAAGAATGCCATATGAATAAGAGTGACTTAAGACCAAGGAAACGCTGACACACATCAAAATGCAAAGTTACAACACATTAAGAAATAAGAGAAGCAAGTTACCACAACGGAATGACTCAAAGGGTGGTTTAACAGGTTAATGATAGCCAAACCTTCCCACTAAACAAGTGGTGCTTTGGGTTACAAACCAACCGACTATTAACATGGTTTGAGAGTGAAGATACATTTTATTAAGATTATTGACCTGGTTTTAGGATGAAGGAATTTAATACTTAGATTACTGACCCAGGATGAAAAAATTCAATACTTAGATTATTGACCAGGTTTGGGTGAAGGTAACTGCGAGTGAAACATAAGATAAGTAAAATCAACGAAACAAAAGCGATTACAAACCAATAACAGTCACATCACACAAGTCAGCAATTAAATAAAACGTAAGCATTAAACTGACGTCACAATAATCCAAGAGACTAGTTATGCATGTGGACCAACTTAAGATTGTAACCAGCACGAAACCAGGCGGTGTGGTTAAACTGGTTAATTAATGAGTCCACAATCTTCCCATTTGTCGCATGGAACTAGAGTCTTTAGTAAAGATATACATTTCAAAATAAAATAAAAAAAAGACATGGCGCTGTCAGGTATTTCAACAATTTTGTTTAAATTTGTAACAAGACAGCACTCTATGGTTATTTACCTGGTTTGAAGGTGAAGGTAAAAACAACAAGATCATTTACCTCGTTAGAGTGTAAAAGGTAACAATCTATAAGGTTCTTTACCTGGTTTGAGGGCACTGCTGATATTTTCACACAGCTGACCGATGACGTTCTGTGTTACAGTCGCGAGATCTATCATGGAGGATTTTCTTGATCTTGTTAGATATTTGGATGTACCTGGCATATTTTTGTACACAAACTTTCCTGAAACAAAATATATAAATAAACTTCACTTTCCTATAAACTCATGCTTGCTAGAAAATCTATCGAATTGCCTTATAACAAGCCATAACCATATACAGGGAACACATTACGCACATACAAATGTTAAATTATAAATGAATTTGTTTTTGATTTGTTTTAAATTTGAATGTTTAGTTTCAATAATTTTCCATGGAAAAAAATTGTCATTGCATATGTCAATATTATATTCATTTTGTTGTAACTTTCCATCACAGATGTGTATTGTTTACGTTGTTTGCTATTTTTATTGGATTGTTTTTTATTTTGCATCATGCATGAAATTTAAATAAAATAAAGATATTGAAATCAAGAGGACTTAGTTGAGATCCCTAGAAAAAGTAATTTTTGTGAATTTTAATCAAACTTTATTTAGACCGAAGATTTTCAATAAATATTTAAATATATACAAAGTATCTAAAAATTGTTTTACGAATTGTTTTTTTAATGGTTAATCAATCTTTAGACTAAAGATTTACAATAAATGATAACTATATATAATTCTACAAAATACCTGAGTTTGTGAAAGAAAAAGTCATTTTGTGAATATTTATTAATCGTTAGACTTAAGAATTTACAATGACAATACTTTATTCTAATAAATGTTAACTATATGTACTTAGTACATATACTAATGTTTACGGATATAAGTACACGTATGTAGCATATATATACATTGTAATTATATATCATAACAATTAAATAGATCGTTGTGACCCGGCACTATACCAAAAGGAATTGACGTCATTCGAGATATTATCATACATAGCAACGCATCAACAAATACATATTATGATATCATATTGTACAAAAATGGGACAACCGCTTTTAGAAAATTAGGTATGTTTAAGTTCAGGTCGTATGACAGTGCTACCACCGACCTTATATTGTATTTAAAATTTCATTGACGTCATAGCAAACGCTAACAATAAAATTTTCAAAATATAATTGTTTTAAATCTTTGGGTTTAAAAATAATTCCAAAGCGGACTTGACAATGTCAATATTTGAATATTTTGAATACGCCTGTATGTGTTTGTCTGTGTTACACAAATAGTGTTAATATACCAATAAAATTACATCAATTATGTATGTAGCAAGTCATCGAAAAGAAATAACGGTCCAAAATCGACCATATATCAAAGTTGCAAAGTCAAGGGCGCCTGCACATATACGCACGTGCGTGTAGTTAAATTTTTTCCAAAGTCATAATTTGCATTCAGAAATATACTAGCATGCAAAAATATGGGTGTTTATTCATAATTTTTTTAAAGGGAACATGCCTCCGGAGCACCCTAGCTTACTGTCGACCGTCGTTCGGCGGACGGGTGTGTATATTTTTTTTTATGTCAGCGGGCGCCTTAGAAAGTAAACACATGTACCTGGAGTACTAGTATAAAAAGGGCGTGTCTTTTTTGTTCTCTTTATGCTACACTACCGAATTCCCTCATTCACTTTATAGGGAAGAAGATACTAAAACAGTTCTAAAAATAAACAAAAACAAAAAAATAAAAAAGTAAGAAAAAACAAAAATGGAAATTATGGCTTCTAACGTATATGCGTCACATGCGTATAGCCGTGCATCT
>JAUMGZ010218063.1:0-11612 GCA_032359645.1 Pododesmus macrochisma
TAATATTATCTTTTGGTAAACTTTATAATAGTACAACATACTTCGGTTTTTGCTTCTTCTGGATCTTCCTTGCTATCAGAAGGCACATTTTTACCAGGTTTCCAGGCGGATTCTGCCTTGTGCAACTGTATTTCCTGTCCCATTGACACATGGGTAATAATTCGCTGTGGTGGTCCTCCCATCTTACTTCGTTGACTACTACCACTCTTTGTCATTCTGTTTCCACCACCACCACCACCACCACCTCCACGTTGCTGCTCATTGCCCTACAAAACATTACAACATGTAACATCCTTAAATTTTTTATTAAAAAACAAATTTTTACTATTATTTCTTTGTCCCACACAATGAATATTTGGTTTGTACATTTAATTTTGCCTGATGAAAACTTCTTTGTTGAATAGTCATCAACCAAACAATGAAATCGGCTGATAAATATCTTATTTTTGCCCAGGGCTCTAAGTTGCGAGTAAAAGTTCAAAAAAGGCGAGGAAAAATCGCGGGAGTGTTGCCATGTGGCGAGTAAATTTAAAAATCGGTAAATCCGTATTTCGGCATCCTTACTTTGTTTTCATTACTACTGTGTACAAACATCACAGTCACTTCAGCCCTTCATGTATCAAAACATTTCTAACAAGTGCTTAGGTGATAGCCACAATTCATTTTTTTACAAGATGGTTTTGAAAACACAAGAAACTTCTATCGGGAATTATTTTCAGTTTGAAAAAGGGCGAAAAATCGGCCCTGGCACAGATAACGATACTAATGTAGTTTTAGTTGAGTCTTCAGGAACTCAGCCTGAGGTTGAGTGGCGGATCGAGCTTGTTGAGAGTGGTGATCAAAATTGGTTCAAGTTAACACAAACGGGAAGTAAATAAGTATAGAGTTATCTACTTTGTGTGACCCCTCCCAGTGACTGCATGCATGGGTGTTATTTATCCTTTTTTTTAATTCTGTATACATTAAAAGCATTTTCTGTATTATAAAACAAATATATCCAGTTTTTAGATATACATGTATAGTCAATTATTCTTTTATTGAACATTTAATGAATGCATTTTCTTTTTAAAATACATTTATATTAAGCTTAAGTCAAGTTCTAAGTTAATTAAACTTTGCATTTGTGTCAAGTAAAATCTCGGTTTGGCGAGTAAAAATCTCGGGTCACTTGCCATTTGGCTAGTAAAGTAAAAGTAGCACTTAGAGCCCTGTTGCCTGATAAAAACTTTTTTGCTGAATAGTTCTGATATAATGTACTCACTCTCGGAGACCTCACATATCCTGGCGTAAAGTCAAACCCACTGAAATCTCTTCCCATAGGGCCTTGGCCTCCGTCCCTATCTCTACCACCTCCACCACGCTGGAAGCTCTGTCCACCACTGCCAACGCCTCCTAATGCCTTATCATGTGGCTGCAAAAGAAGAATATAAATCACAATCAACTTTAACGAATTGTGGTGGGTTTGTCTGTTTTATCGAGGTTTAACGACTTATGGTGGGTTTGTCGTTTTATTGAGATTTAACGACTTGTGGTGCATTTCCATGCAAGCTGAGAAAACAGAGACCAATAACCAACTTGAATGATTTATAGAGATGTTTTGACATAGCCTAAAGGTGCAGTTCTACACACAAGTAAAACATTGAATGAAATCAATCTCTAAACCAATTTAAATGCTTTAGTGCACTTTTTTCTTCGTACTTTGGGGGAAAATACATAGCCGCCTGTCTTGTATGTGAGTATATGATATGTATGTGTACTATCTGTTATTTCTTGAATAGAATAAAAAGTGGGTAAAACAAATTATATTTTGATGAATTCTTTAATGTCTCAAGAGTTTAATTTTCACAAATTGATGAAGAGGTTCTGTCACAGAATGGTCCTGCCAGCCGAGAGTTAGGTTCATGTAAGACTATGTAAGACTATGGAAGAAACCTTAGTGCCTGGAGGAAACCCAAGTGTTTAGGTTTGCGATCCTTTACCATCCCACTTATGAAACTAAGTGGGATGGTAAAACTTAAGCACTACTTGATGAAATAACAAATGCATACATACAATGCCATATTTAACTTTTAAATACCTTATCTAGAATAATCTCCGGAAGATCTGGAAGTCCTACAGGTTTGGTTGTGGAATCACTAGCAAACTGCATCTGTAATAGGAACTCCCTGTCATATAACTTTTTACCCTCAATGTTCAGAGGACTCCATTGGTCTGTCAAAGAAATATTTCAAGAAAAATGTCATCTGATTCAGACCAAAAAATTCGAAAATTATATCCTGTAAAATTTTATATCTTTCACATAAACATTGCTGTATCAATTCTTCTTTTATTGCTTTCCCGATAAGAAATCCCTAGAATGATGCCAACCATTTTACTGAATCGAAATTATGATTGTATTTCCTATATTCATTTAAATCTAGCATCTTCGTAATTGTAATCGAGACGATTATCTGCTTTTAAATGAGTCTCATAACACTAAACTTATACAGATTTGTTTTTACTTATAGTTTGACTTCGAAAAAAGACATCAAGGTTGAATTTAGAAATATTATTTTCTACAAGGGCACTGCAAATGGTACATAATACACCCATGTATAATTAATCACGATATTGAGTGAAAACTGAATCAAGAGGCCACAACTCTATTAATTACAGTGGGATAATGGTGGATATCGAACTTTCATGGTAATTAACCTTCTACTTAAGTTTGAAGATAATTGTAATATCCATTGAAGATATTTAGCACAACTGCATGTCCACTAAACTAGCTGTTTGCCCATCAACATGATGATATAACATGTCTCGCCTTTTGATGGACATATAACGTCCATCTGGTTGAAATAGGCCTATTAAAGTAAATTTTGGCATTTGAATACTTTTGACAACAAGGTCATACCTTAAATAAACTTATTTCTCCAAGCCCTATATTCAAATATACACCACCCTTTAACCCTTATCCCGCCAACCACTAAATACACAATACCACCTCCACCGCCAAGTAAATATTGAAACAACAATAACTTTTTTGTTCTTGTAAAGAACCATAAACAAAATTGATCTGCTAAATAGGCTCTTAAAAGGGAATTTTAATTAATAAATTATTAATACATCTGTAATTAGTTACAGGTAAAACTACGGGTAAGTTTTGGAGAAATTTTATATATGTGTCCTTGAAAATATCATTAGCTAATAATTCATAATGACCAAACATACATGTCGGCGTACCTGTCCGATACGGACTCAAAACGTGTAACCTGTTGTTGACCCCAAGGTCAGGCCTTGAACAAACTTGGTTCTCTATACCCTAAAGTTATTACATACCAAAACATTAAGCTCTAGGCCTTACAGTTAATTAGAAGATTTTTGGAATTTTGTCAAATTTGCCCCCTTTAGGCCCCCAAAGTGGCCGCGCACCTTCATTTGAACAAATCTGAACTACCTCCCTGCAGAGATGACTTCTACCAAGTTAGGATGATATTAGTCCAGTAGTTTTTGACAAGAAGTCAAATATATGACAAGTTAACATATTTAATATAGTGTTGAACGTTTACCCCAAAACGCGTAACCTATTTATGACCCCAGGGTCACACCTTAAACAAACTTGGTTCTAAATGCCCTAAAATTACTACATACCAAACCATAAAGCTCTAGGTTTTCTAGTTTATTAGAAGAAGATTTTTGAAGTTTTATCAAATCCCCCTTGTTGCACCCTGGGGGCCTAGTCCCATTCATTTGAACACATCTGAATTAACTTTCCCTAGGGATACAGCATACCAAGTTTGGATGAAATTGGACCAGTGGTTTAGGAGAAGAAGTTGAAAATGTTAAATGTTAACGCCGACGGACGACGGACAGGATTCGTATGGGAAAAGTCCACCTTCAGTCCAGATTGTCTAAAAAAAATACTGTTTCACTGCTAACAGTTTCAATAAAATCAGGGTGGATAGGTAGGCTGGTAAATCTTTTTATTTTTCCTAGTTTTTATATAGGAGAGAGAGAGAGAGAGAGAGAGAGAGAGAGAGAGAGGTTCTGGGTTCTGACTTGAACAGTGCTTGTCTGAAAATAGCCAGAACAAACCTTCAGGGTAGGCACTAAAATAAGGGTTGGTAGGGTAAGCGGAAACTGGAGTATTTTTGCTTTTGGTCTTTCCTCGGCAATTTAAACCTACCTGCTTTGTAATTGTATTTGAGTTGAGGACCAGCTTTTTGAGCCGATTTTTCCTCTGTTGATTCTTTTGGTTGACTCTTCTCCTGGTTCTTAACATTTTCTTCCTGGACTTCGTCTTCAATATTGATCTGCACAGTTGGCACTTGATCAATGACTGGTTTAGGTGTCTCCACTGTTGATGTGACCTCAGGCTCTTCATTGGAACTCTCTACAGTTGATTCTTCTACTGCCTTGGTCTTCTGACTCACAGGCTACATTTTAAACATAGATCAAAAGATTGTATACATGTATAAAATGTTCCAAGTATTTTATACAAAATCAAGTTAAAATTGTCAAAAAAAAGTTACTTACTCAAGTTGATAGTACTTTAACATAAACAAATGATATAATGAAAGACCAAACATCCATCTGTTGGAACAACATTTTAATTACATTTGGTATTTGACCCACAGATCAGTCCTTGAACTAACTAGTATCTAGGTTTTGTCAATATTTTTGTGTTTTGTCAACCTAGTAGCACCCCATGTGGAAAAATAACCTGGAACAATTCAGAACCCTCTTTAACAAGTAGTTTTTGAGAAGTAGAACACAAATAATTAACATACTTGCTAAATGAGAATTTGTTGGTTTGTTACTTACCTTTGGTTCTCTGAACACATCCATATCTGATCCTTGCATTTCCTCTCCTTTCTTATTTAATTCTTTAATTTTCTTCTTTCCTTTGTCTTTCTTTGCTGTCGTTACTGCAATACAAAGTCATCAGTATTTACTAGTATTACATGAATTTCACAACATCAGTATTATTTGTATTATTGTGGTAATTCTACAACTGGCAAGTTTTATTCTGGACACTTTGGACATTCAGAAAATTAAACCAGAAACAAGAGGTCAATGGGCCTTAACGGTCACCTGAAAGTGTAGTTTGTCAATGTAGATTAATAAATGGCCATGTTAAAATTTTACTGGATGTTGATTGACCAATGGATCCGACCTTAACGTTCTGTAGACAGCATAATGTTTGATCATATCTAACCTAGCAGCTGAGTATTAATTAGCTTGAATACATTTAAATTGTTGTGCTCAGAGGTATAAGTATTTGAGTAGGACACTGAATGCGAAACTTTAAACAAGTTATAGCCAGGCCTCAAAATATTCTTCGCATTATTTTCTACAAAGGCCTAATACACATGTGTATACAAAAAATCTACCTTTTCAAGGCATTTTTCAGTCTTAAAAAGTGCCAGTGACCTTGCCCTTTAATCCCATGACCTTGAAACTTTTGTCAAAATATTCTTTGAGTTCCTGCAACTCTCTAGTACATCTATGTATACGAAAAGTCTACAGTTTTTGAGAAAATTGACATTTTAAGGCTTTTGAAGAGTCATTGACCTTAAAGTTTGACCCATGTGACTTGAAGTTTTGTCAAAAAATTCCTAACATTATTTCCTTCAACTTTTGTGAATACAAAAAGTCTACCGTTTTTATTTAAATTTAAATTTCAGTCTTCTGATGTGTTGATGACCGTAACCTTGGACTGCATGACCTTGACACTTTGTCAAAATATTATTTGCATTATTTTCTATAACTTTCTAATACATATATGTTTATATGTCAATGCCTCTCGTTCTGTTGATCCTATTCATACTGTTTTTTACCAAAAGTCTACTGTTTTAAGAGCATTGGCGTTTTAAGGCTTCTGCAGTGTCTGAAACCTTGACCTTTGATCCCTATTACCTTGAATATTTGTCAAAATATTCCTCACATTATATTCTTCAACTCTCTAATATACATAAGTATACAAAAAGTCTACCGTTTAGGAGAAAATTTACGCTTTCAGTCTACATGAGTGTCAGTGACCTTGACCTTGGTCCCCATAACCTTAAAATTTTGTCAAAATATTATAGCATTTTTTTCTTACAACTCTTTAATACATATGTGTATACAAAAAGTCTACCGTTTTTGACAAAATTGACATTTTCAGACATCCGAAGTGTTTGTGACCTTGACCTTTGACAACCAACTGATACCTTGAAACTTTGTCAAAATATTCCTCACATTATTTCCTACACCTCTCTTATACATATAAGAATACCAAATGTCTACTGTTAGTGAGAAAATGACATTTTAAGGCTTCTGAAGTGTCTGTGACCTCGATCTTTGACCCCCATGACCTTTAAACTTTGTCAAGTATTCTTCACATAATTTTCTACAACTCTCTAATACATATAAGTATACAAAAAGTCTACCGTTTTCGAGAACATTTACATTTTCAGTCTTCAAAAGTGTCAAGTGACCTTGACCTTGGACCCCGTGACCTTGAAACTTTGTCTAAATATTCTTTGTTGAAATTCTTACAACTTTGTAGTGTATGTATGTATACAAAAAGTTTCATCAAACTCGGTTAACGTTTACTCAAGTTATCGCGTCACAAGGTCCAATAATAATAATATTACAAAGGGCAATAACTCTGTAAGTGACTGTCGAATAATTCCCATTTTCGAACTCGTCCGAAATCTTATTGATATATGGCTGCATACAAAGTTTCATCACACTCGGTTAACATTTCCTCAAGTTATCGTGTTCACAAGGTACAATAATAATTATATTACAAAGGGCACAGCACCGGCGTTACTGTTATCCCCTGTAGCAAGCTCTTTTTGAGTGGCTGCAACTAATCCTGCAAACTCGGCACAAATGTTTGGGTTCTGTTGGTTCATGTTACTGGCTGCTTGTGGCGGTGGAGTCGTCTAAAAAATAGTAAACCAATATTTTTAAATTTGGGGTGAAATCAATTTTTAAACTGCAGTTGTCCACAGCATAGTAAACCAATATTACAAAATTTTAAGATCAATTTTAAAATAGTTTTGTCTATAGTAAGCCCATACTTAGGAAACTCTTTCAAAATACAACAGCAATTACACATGTTTATTATGATCAAGTAAAAAATTCACCAAAAAATATACCTTAGTGATTCAATATTCCAAAACACCTAGATATACCAAGTGGTGACACAAAAGTTCAACAAGCAAACTACCGTAAAATCCTGTGTTATTTCCGCACTTTTTTTTGGGGGGGGGGGGGGGGTTATGCACCAAAATCTTGATTATTTTCACGCATTTTTAGACAGCTTACGGGTACATTGAGATGTGACCAAGAAATGACCATCTGTCATTCAGAGCAAAAATCTCACGTGTTTTCATCATTTTAATGAGCAAACTATTACCAAGTACCTTGATACTACTGCTGTTTGTTTCTAGTGTCTATGTTTTCCGGTAATTTCAGGGTAAAGGCCTGTTCTGAAGGCAGAAAGCGCCGTATTGATAACGCTGTTTGCTTTGATTTTCATGTTAATTAATTAGAGCTCACCTCCCTTCCTCTATTAATAATACGGACAATTCAAACTGGGAATGCCCTTTTCATAGTTATTTTATTTATATTCAAGCGTTACTAAGACATGCTAATCTCATTGGTCAGTTAAAAATGCTAAGTGAATGAACTTCCATGTGGTAATAAAATGTCAAAATCTGCCAAAATGCCTGTCGCAATGCATGACGAACTCGCTTGAGCTTATCTTTAATTATAAATCACCAGCATTAAGCATGGATACACACTCATCGACCACCCTTCTAACATTACACTAATCATATCGGTGATAGAAAAACGTGGCCTAGAAAAATCGTGGTCGATTGGCCGCTTTTAAATGCACTCAAGCACCGAGGGACAAAGGGAAGTGTCAAACACGCTGGTGTTTATCAATTTTGTAATAATAAACACCAATTGTCGTCTTTCTGGATATTTCACAAAGATAAAACAATTAACATTTCAACAGGAAAGGTCGGTCTATTGTTCCTAATGAAACTGTATGCTACGAGTTATCAACTGGTCCAAGCTGTCCTCGGTTAATGACACACGTGTTAACGAGTGCCCACAGTGAATGGCTTCTTCTGTCCAACATTCGGGACATTTATAAATATTAATACACAACTTTTCAGCATAATATCAAACATTATTCAAAATGAAATGAATACAACAAGAATATGTTTTCAGATAATTTCATTATATCATACAATGCTAATTTTCTACATCTCATTCAAGATCGGCAAGAAGACACCAACCCACGATTTTTTCCCTGCGTGAAATAAACGGGAAGAGGTTTGTTTTTGTCTTTTATAGTGCCAAATTTCCCCTGCGTAAATTACACAAATGCGAAAAGTACACATGTTTTACGGTACATAAATGTAGAAAGAAACAAGAGGCCCATTTGGCTTTTTAACGTCTATCTGGATTAAATGGGCCTATATGTAAATTGTTGGCCTTTGAAAACTTTTGACCGTAGGGTTATGCCTTGAAAATAGATGGTTCTCCGTGCCCTCAAGTTACTTTAAACCAAAGCATTCTAGTTTATATGAAGAGGTTTGAAATTTAATCAAATTTTCCCCATTTGGGCCCCCAAGTGACCCTCCCTGGGTAGTGAGCCCTGTCATTTGAAAAAATCTGAACCCCTTCCCCTAAGGATGACATCTACCAAGTTTAGGTGAAATTAGTCCAGTAGTGTTGGACAAGAAGTCGAAAATGTGAAAAGTATCATATTTGCTATATATATAGTGTTGAACTTTGACCTCAAAATGCGTAACATTTTTTACCCAAGGATTATGCCTTTTACAAACTTGGTTCTGCAATAAAGTTACAAAAACCACAGCATTAGGCTCTAGACCATCTAGTTTATTAGAAGATTTCTGAAATTTTGTAAAAATGTTCCTCCTTTTGGACCCCAAAGTGGCACCCCCTGGGGGCCGAGCCCCATCATTTGAACCAATCTGAACCCCCTTTCCAAAGGGATGACACCTACCAAGTTTGGATGAAATTGGTCCAGTACTATTGGACAAGAAAAAATGGGAAAAGTTAACATATTTGCTATAGTGTTAAACTTTGACCCAAAAACGTATAACCTAAACTATAGTTTGTTTGAGTGAAGAATGAATTTCGACTTCCTTCAGTTTATATCTTTGTCACGCTTCATGTACGAGACCCTTGAATTACATGCATTCCCCGTTGAATACAAGCGCTTAAATGATCCACAGTAGTAATTTAGAAACCAAATGACACTTGAAAGCAAAAACTCTTAATATTCAATTAATTCTATCTTATTGGGACTTATACATTGTACTAAAACCATAAAATTAAATGATTTGTACAAAATTACTAATTGCTCACAAGTGAAGACTTAAATAATGTGGTAAAAAACCTGAATACAAAAGTTACAATAACTGCAGGACTGTACATGAAGTAAGGTTTGCTATGAAAGTCTAAGAAATAACATCTCTTTCTATGAACTCAAGCATACAACATAAACTCACGGTTGGTTCCATTACCCCAACTGGCGTACTGAACCAGGTTGTGAATTAGACCCTGAACTTGATACCACAGCAGACCCTGGTGGCGTTGACCTAGAGGAGGTTCTTTGTGTCTTTAAAATCTCACTTGAAATGTCTTTTCCAGTGTTTAGATCAACAATTTGAAAAATGTGCTTTTTTCTCTCTGGTTGTGGCTGAGACTGTGTTGTACTAACCTTAGACGTGGGTCTCTGTTGTTGGTTCTGGGTCGTAGTGTTGTATCTCGTTAAAGGATTGTACGGTCCCGCAGTTTGAGGGTTGGCTAGAGCATAAGTCATAGCAGGCTGATTTGTCTGCATATATGGGGTCTGTGTGTGCATGCCAGCCCCAGCAGGACCCTGCACCTGTTCAAAATTTAAAAAAAATTATTATAAATAAACCATGTATTTAAACATTAAAAATTGCTATTAAGTATTATCCATTCTTATACTTTGTTACACTTCACTTGGGGGCCGCGGTTTTGACAAACGTATTTTTCTTTTTCACTCACCCTTGAACATGTCTATTAGCTGCTCAAGCACTGCGTTGCCAATCACGAGGGCATCACTGATGTCATCAGTACTCTCTCTACAAATCCTCATAAGATGATCAAGATGTTTAACCATAGGACTGTTTCTCAAACGTGTGCATAAATCATTCATCAACGAAAACCCCCCTCTAAACTTCTATTAGACTTTTTGTTGTACATTTTTGTAAGCTTT
Source organism: Pododesmus macrochisma (assembly GCA_032359645.1). Taxonomy (NCBI): domain Eukaryota; kingdom Metazoa; phylum Mollusca; class Bivalvia; order Pectinida; family Anomiidae; genus Pododesmus; species Pododesmus macrochisma. Next base: position 10,262 of record JAUMGZ010218063.1, read on the forward strand.
TTTGAGAAATACTTTGAATTATGAAACATCTTGGCATATAAATGCCATGCATGTACCAACATGGATGATTCTACTATTATATCTATTAATTAAGAAATATATTAAAGTTTCACATCTAATCAACATGTATAATGTAAAATGCATCATCGGTCAACCAATACTAGGCAAGGTTTCCCACTCACTCTGCAGCACAACTGGAGATTTACAGTGTGCATAAACATTGAAAGTGTTGGCACTCTCAGAATTTAAGTATTCAACATGTACATATGGTGCAGATCGTAGATCAGGAGCAAATATTGTCAAATGCGATACTAGAATACCAATTTACAAAGTGTATATTAAACATGAAATTTTTTAAAATGCTGTAATTCTGAATTATTTTTTTTCTTCCTCCTACCCAATTTTTTTTCAAAAAAAAATCTGTAAAACAAAAAATATAAAAAGTCTGGCTTAAGGTCACAGACTGAAATACAACAAGGATACTGACCAACATTTGCTGCATGTTAGACATATTAGGCTGCACATTGATCTGAGTTCCACTGAACTGTCCAGGATTACTGGGCGTCATGTACACCATCGAGCTAGGATACGGCTGTGTGGGGGGCTGGTTCATAGCAGGAAACCTCTGCTGGTGCTGTTGCTGTGGCCGCAAGTTCTGCGATTGGTTTGGAAAAAATGTCTGAAATAACATAATCAAAATGTCTTGTGTGTATTTTGACAGTTTGCTGGTTCATTCTGGTGGGGATTTTTATATGGTTTGTTTGTCAACATCCTTTGTTTCGTTGATCCCATTTCTCATTATTAAAAGCTACATTATGAAGAAAGAGAATTACATGGATGAACAACACAACTTAATGTCAAACTACTTACGACAAAAAAGAACGAACAAATACAAATTATTTTATATTCAGCTTTTATAGTAGTTCCAAGACATGTTTACTCTTTATTTATACATATTTTTAACAGGCTACACTCAACAAATTAAACTACTCTTTTTTAAATGTCCATTGATACATCAAACTTTGTCAGTAGTAGACGCTGCCAGAAATTTGTCAGACACAGGAACTTCCCACAGACTTATCAAAAAGTAGGGAGTATCAATTTGTCGGACATGTGGGACTTCTTGCGGTCCATCAAAAAAGAGGGGGAATCAATTCATCAGACCTTGGGATTTCTTACAAACTTGTTTCATGTCAATTGTACGTACCGGAGGACCCCTCATGCTTGATGCAGGGTTTTGATATCTGTTTTGTTGTGAGGCTATCTTGGGGTGTGGCCCCGCCAATCCTGGTTGTCCTGATAACTGTTTGTCTATTTCATGTGGAGTAACTTGCTGTTGCTGCTGATGCAG